>UELU01139259.1:8152-92095 GCA_900490025.1 Megastigmus dorsalis | reverse complement strand
AAGAAAAAAAATTCATTAATTTCGGTTAGACAAACAAATCACTCGTGAGTATCATTTATATCTAGAAATTTCAAATCCAACCTTTGACATTCCGATGAAGCACTCACTGAACACAGCCCTGTAGCACAAGGATTCCCAACACGGGACAAGCGAGCTGCAGTCGAACAATAACGGTCGTCGGTCGAACGAAACGTACCTATATATACAAGGGGGGCACCAATTCTTTGCTCTACGCACCTGTGGAGCCAAGGAGATGCGCGGTAAAGGTGCGCACTGGTCCGCTCTCTCTCTCTCTCTCTCTCTCTCTCTCTCTCTCTCTCTCTCTCACTCGCGGACGTGTTTTCACCATCAGGCGCATCAGCAGCGCGGAGCGAGCGTAGCGCGAGCCATACGGCGACGACGCAGCTGTACCTGTGCCGTTCGCGAGCGAGCAGAGAGACTTTGGGATTGACACTTGTCAAGCAGTGCGTCAGGCGCCGTCCGCGGTAGAGATCGCGCGCGCTTGCAACCAGCACAGCCGCACTTCTTTTTGTTGGCTTCGCGTCCGTTGTAAAGAAAGAGTGTGGCGACAGATCCAGGTGAACCAAAAAAGAAAAAAACGGTGCTGCAGCAGTGTTAAAGGTGCGCGAGGAAGCGTTGCTTGCTTGCGGCGCGGTTGCGTCCAGGTGACGCAGGTCAGGCTCAAGCATGTGGAGCCCTACGCACGTCCAGGTCATAGGTATGCGACTTGTGTGTCTATAATTATTCATATGTCTCTCTTTCCTGTCTCTCTCTCTCTCTCGCTCTCGCTCTATTGTGACTCTCACTTGCGTCGCGCTCGCTCGCGCGCGCGCGCCTACGCGCAGGAATTCCGTGAATAATTACCATTGTACACGAAGCGGAGCAACACGAGACTGTATATATACTCGCTTTTTCGCGCAAAATGTGAGATTTTTTTAGCTCTCGCTCCTTTTAAAAGGACACATACACTGTATTGGCTCGGAGAGCCTGTTTCTTTTTTACGGTTACACGGCTGTCGAGGTACGCGCGCGTGTGTGTGTGTGTGTAAGTGACTCTCTCGCGAGGTACCGTAATGCAATCTCTCTCTCTCTCTCTCTCTCTCTCTCTCTCTCGCATACTTACCTGTGCAGCCGTAGCTGTTTTTCTCTCGTCTCTGTTGTCTGATCCCCTCCGCATGTCAGGCCTATTTACATACCTGCCTATATGCCTCACGCGCGCGACTGTATCATCTTCTCTCTTTTTCTCTCTCTATCTCTCTCTCTCCCTCTCTCTTGTTCGCGAAAGTGTGAAGCATTGTCTGTATTATATCCTTCTTTTGCTTGCAGTTCAACGTGCCAAGGGCCTCATTACCAAGGGAAAGAACAGTGAGTAACAAAAGTAGCGGCTTGTTTATTGTATAGCCTAACCTGTGTTTATTTTGTTAAGTGGAATTATATCGATGCTCCGCGACCCAGACACACTTTATTCCCTCGCGCTCGCGAGCGCGTCCAAACAGCAGTTGTGCAAACGAAATGTGCAGTGTCTCGGTTTTTTTTTTATGACACCGACCGATTCAATAACAATTACACGTGACTGCTTTGGCATTCGTAATATATACACACGCACGCCATAAGTCATTATTTTGTTTAAGAGAAGTTAGCGTCGACTGTTATTATTTTTGGATTGCTCAAACGATGTTCAGATTGTAGGTGCCTGCGTGTTGAGAGACAGAAATGCGAAAAACGAGCCGTTATACGTTACACTGCTCGAGTTTATCTATATCTTGAAATGTCTATCCCTCTTCCGCCTTATCAGTTTGGTGACACTTTGAGTCAGGCGACTGTATTATTACAAGACTATATAGACTTCCAGAGTAAATAATAAATTCCAAAAACGTACGAGATGAACAGTCATTAAAATATTCGCGATACTCACAATGATGATTTCATGCCAAAGCAAAGCAAAGATATATTATAAAGCTGCTTATGATTAAACTGATTAAAGAAAAAAACATTGTTCAGTTTTCCGGTTGGCATTGACGTTTATAGATTTTTTTTCTCTCGTTACGAACAAAGAAAACGTTGCGATTTATATTTAGATAATTTATTAATATTTTAAGCCCGTTTTATTTTTGCTATACATGTACGTAAGTTGTGAAGTAACGTAACTCACGTGCTCGAGAGGCATGTATTTCTTATCTTGAAAAGTTTCTAAATAGTTAGAAGCCTAATAGAAAAATTGATGTTAGGACGGAATAACTTCAAATAATGCGTTTCCGCCGCGATATTATTTTAAAGACTAACTAGAATTACACGTAATGAATTTAATCATCAATTTGAAGGCTTAATATTGCATCCGCAACCGCAAGCTATTTCGTAGTTTGAATTTCGAATATTGCTATTTATAAGCTGCATAAAAAATTTATAGCAAGATATAAGTTATTAAGTACAAACTATTCGTATGTTTCGACCTTTTTTAAACCAAGTAATTTTGCAAACTTATTCGGAAATTTATTTTTAAATTATCGAAATAAATTTCGTAAATTGCTCGTAGTTTTATCGTTTTGCAAATTACGAATTCGATTTTACAAAAAGAAAATATAAAATAAGTTCGTACTTTACAAATTATACATGTATTATCAACTTTTGATTTCTGTAATGACTTTTGCAGAAATGAATTAGTTTATATAGGCGAAATTTGTAAAAAAAGAAAATTGTGATTAAATTATAAAAAGTTTTCGTTCTTTTTCACAAATTACGCATGTCGCCGCGAAATAACTGATTGTATAATATATGCTTGACTAAAACAAAAACAATCCAAAGATAATCTAGAAGTGTTTATTTATGTAAATCTATTACTGGAAATAATTTGTTATCCTCGCCAACCCTCGACAAGTGTTAAAACGTGGAAAAAAAAAAACTTTAGCGTATCCCCTTTATATGGGAATATCAATTCCAACGCTTCCCATACATAAAATTCCTCCGTGGCTAAAAGTAAACCTCCCGGTCGCGCTAATTAACCCAAACAAAAGACTCCATAAAATCGGACGAGTCGGTGCAAAAAAAAAGGTGCACACACATATGCAAACGCTTGTTCCTCTTCCCCTTGTCTGTTTGTTTAAAAATCGTCTGGCATTCATTAGAGTCGAACGACTGTTTCGTGACGATCGCACTGGGCAAGGAGAAGTACCAGACGTCGGTGAAGGAAAAGGCAAGCGAGAATGTCGAGTGGCACGAGGAATGCGAGCTGCAGATACCGCAGCAGGGCAACACCGCGGAAATCGTTCTCACGGCGCTGCACCGCAACTTCCTCGGGGTCGACGAGTTCCTCGGCACCGTACGCATACCCCTATCCAGCTTTGATATCTACGAGATGCCCAAGAACAGATGGTGAGCATCGTACATTTTTGACGAAACTTAATTAGACGGATGTGTGCGAGAGTCATAAATACAGTAGATATTATGCGCTTTTACGCGTGAGACGAACGAAGGAGTTTTTAAAAACTTGCCATTTCCTGATTAGCTCGTGCATATTTATAAAGAGCGCGATGATAGGTAATGTCTACATTGTCAAATAATAGCTTTTATAGGATTGTTGAAAAACGACTTTCTACTACATTTTTGTAGACTAGCTTATTATTGTTCACTTAATTTGCTTGTACTTGATGCACTTTAAAAGTTGTATAGTATAAATTAGTGAATTTAATTGTGCCGCGATAAATCAGTCTTAGATGCGAATTCCTCGGTATAGGCGCGTTAATGCGAAATACTCCCAGTGCAGCGACGGCTTTTGTTTTGCGATTAAATTGTGAGAACCTTATTAATTCGTTGACGAGTTTTCACTTTGTATGCGAACTATAGAGGATTCCTCTGAGATTTGTGACGTGTGTATATAAGTTTGTAAAATGGCTCTGAGATCATTTAAGATCACTTGACGCTTAAATCTGAATACTTAATGTCGAATTGATCTAGGCTAGTAACGCGTTGAATAGTCGTGGATTTTTTTAAATTTTATTCAAAAATTGATTCGAATATTTGTATTGTTGCCATTTTAAATGTAATAAAAGCAAATTATTCAATAAATAAATAAAGTAAATTTTTCTTTTGTCATAGATTGTATATAGTAGATAGCTCATTTGAATACAATACTAATCTGACTTTCTATTTCCGGTACGAAGCAAAATGTAAACCTTAATTTGTCGCGCATTGTACGCAAAACACGGAAAAACAATAGTTTCCATTCATTAAAACAATATTTTCATATAAGCTCGAAGCCAAAGCTATGCTTGGGACGAAGCATATTTTCCAGTGACGTGCCTATACATCTTGACACAGTTTCGTTACCCGTGTCCCGCCTCTCATTAACGAATTTCGACACGCAACATCAATGGGATCTATACTATATACCTATATCCTATGCTATTTCCCACAGGTACGAGCTGAGCGGCAAGCCGGGCAAAGAGAACACGAAGGAGCGAGGCAAATTGGAGGTCCGAATCGGCTTCATCGTACGCGCGGGTAGTCTGACGGATCTCACGAAGAAGGAGCGCCACAAGAGTTCGTTGGGTCAATTGTCATCGGCCGCGCAATCGTTCGGCGGCAGTTTGCTCAGTATCGGCAGCCTCGAGAAACGCAAAGGCCTGAAGAAGCTCGCCAAGTCGATCGGGAACAAAGTTAAGGGCAAGAGCAAAAGCAAGTCGAAGCTCGATGACATTTGCGACGAGGACGAGTTCAGAGTAGGCGAGAGGCCCAGGACTGCTGGACAGGAACACGGGGATGCTGATCCGGGTGTCGTCAGTGACGAGGAGGATGAGTTCACGGTAACGAGCAGCTTTATACATACCTTTAGCAATTTATCTCGTTTTGAAAAAATACTTATATGAATACTCGTATATTGAATTAACATTTATGTAGGAATGAGTAAGGGTATATTATTTTAGTCGATTAACCTAAACGAAACTTTAAATTAATAAAATATTTATTTGATCTATTGAATATATAGAAAATCTATTGAATATATTTTTTACTATTTGAAATATTGCACTGTTTGAAAGACAAGTTTTTAATATTATTTTGAATCAATAACAGGCAATGCATAAAGTAGCTTTTTAAAATATGGATTTGCAATTACATCAACTTTTGCCTTAAAGTGTGACTGTTCGTTACCCGTTTACAGCGTAATAACTCAGTGTTATTTACTAAATTCAACAATAGATAACAAATTTTAATTCAAATAAATCATGTTAATGCGATTCAAAATTTTTTATATAACCACGTGCTCTTATTTTTACCATATTCTACGGTACTACTGCAAAACCAACAATATTTTTCTTTCACTTCAAGTTCGACGATTTGTCGCACAAGAGCTCCACATCGTCCTTGAACTCCTCAGCAGCGCCGAACCAAACCTGGAAGAACAACGAGAATTTGTCGCGCGACAATCGTAACGGCTCGCCTCATCTCGGCAACAGTGTACCTGACTCCAGCCAGGACGGCAAGCAGTCGAACGTACAGACGACACCGAACAACACCGCGAATACGCCGCCCTCGAAACCGCCGCGTTATGCTCTGAACTCGAGCGGCATCAGCAACAGCACGAGCAACCTCAGCTCGAAGCCGGAAAAGCAGATACAGAATAATATGCCGGAAGACGAGTGGGGACAAAAACTTTACGGGCTTCAAGCTGGCACACTCAAGAGGTTCGTACAATTCTTTATAACTCTTGGAAACACTTAATATGCTTTATACTATTACATCAACGTGTTTTTCGCTATAGAATGGAATGAAATTGTACATCATAAAATTCGTTTTATATGTTAGGTGGGAGAACAAGAGGTCGAGTCCCAAAATAGTGATTGAGGAGCCGCGAGAGAACATCGACAACGTCATTACCGACCGCAGCAATTCTCCACGTTCGTCGCCGATCACGCGATTAAAGGGCGAAGTGAGCTCGACAAATGACTCGCCGACTGCAGCGAGACGGCTGCCACAGTTACGCAAAGATAAAGACAAGTACAAGATCAGCAAAGAGAATGAGAAACAAGAGAAAAAGGATAAAAAAGAGAAGAACATGGTGAAATCCTCGTCGGAGAGGATTATTATTGGAGGCGAGGAGACCACATCGAATGGCATCTCTAACAAACAGGCTAGCAGACTGCCTCACGAAATTGCTGAACAATTCGAAGGGAAATCAAGAGAGGTAGGTTCGATAATATAGTACAAGCTCGGTAATCTTTAACGAAAGAAACGTTTTGTATTGGCTGATATGTCAATATAGCTCGCATAGATTTTGAGATTAGTATGTAAATTATTGCGATATCAATTGAACGGTTATTCAAATTTTCACGACATAGATAGCGCTTTGTAATTGCTTGAATTATAAGTTAGAAATTTTCTTATAAATTGAAAGCTAGTAAAATCGGACGTTTACTTTCTTACACATGCAACTTTCGGCAATTTAAATATTACGAGTTCGCCACTAGCTGCCAATAGAAGCTCATCGGTGAAAGTAGCGAACCCGGTAATTCCAGTACCAGAAATGACGTTTTTCTCGTATTTTCTACGTCGTGTCAACGCAAGCTTTCTCCTGTCTAGACTGCTTTTATTAGCTAATCCTCAAATTAATATATCCGATTGACAAAATAACGAAGTAATATCGATGGTGTCTTGATTTATCTTATAAACATGAGTGACAATTAATAATAACTTACCCTTTTACTCCTACGATAAAAACAATAAGTACAGAAACTCGAATTTGCTTTTTTTAAAAAAACTTCAATGGTCAAACTACTTGTAAAGTAGTAATACAAATTTTTCAAATAAAAATGAGAGTTAAGAATTAAAGTTTATCTTCAGTTTTTTAATCAATTTAACTTTGCAGGATCTCATTGAACTGGTGCTACAGCTTCAACTCGATGTCGCAGACAAGAAAAAAAGACTACACGATCTGGAGGACTATATTGACGCCCTGCTTCTGAGGGTGATCGAGTGCTCGCCTCGACTTTTGCAAAATCCTTACCAGCCAATGCGACGTCTCTCCTCACCGGGGCACCAGTGAGATATCAATCAGACTTAACCGGTTGTCTTCCTGCCAAATTGCGCGCATCTGTACATAAATTTAAAAAAAAAGAAACCCCCGAGAACGATGTCCCTTCTTGAGATTTTATGCGCAGGTAACGCAACAGCTTGCTGAAAAAGTGTAAAAGCTGGTTTGTATACTTGTTGAACATCCGTCCAATCTTCCCCTCATTCCAATGCCTTTTCTTTACTCTCTATCTCTTAAATAATAATATATTTTAATTAATCTCGACTGTCAAATTTTCCAAGCTCCAACGTGCCTTATAATTATTATACAAACATACTACATGGAGTTAAGCAATTCAAAATTGCGTATGGGTCCAATGAGTGTAGGTGAATTAGATTAATTATTTAGAGCCTAATGTATTAACTTTAATCAGAAATAACTTTAAGAGAATTTTATCATGTTGACCGATTTAATCCAGATAAAATGACGAGAATTAAAGTGATTTATTTATCAAAACGTTATTCCTCTTGTTATTTCTTTCCCTAATATGAGACATTTGCATCAAAACATATATCAGAAAAAGATAATAAATTACAGTTGATTATATTATTTTGGGCTAGTGAATAAAGAAACTAGTGAGTTTTGTAAATTAAATATATATTTTTATATACACACATATATGCATGTATATTCTTATATATGTATATCATTAAACGAGTTTTTGTAAATAGAATCGTGTAACGATGAATAACAACGACGATGTATAATATTTTTTTATAATGTACATGTACACACATACAAGTGTATATAGTATGCATAGGGAAAATCGACATGATAAGGTGTGAAAAAAAGGCGATCAGTTTTCCTTCTTAATACGATCGATATAGAAAGTCCAGACAAAGGCTGAATCACGTGTCGATTTTGCCCGTCAATAAATACACAGCATAGCTATTTTTTCCTTTTATTCTGTTTTCTTTTTAATCGTAAATTTATATTTATTTCTTAAATCTTAATGATACCTCGCACTTATATAATTCATATCTCCTCGTATATATAATTTATAACTTTGAAAATTCTTATAACGACTTCACGCAAAGAGCCTCATACGGACTTGGCGCATATATCGCAAAAGTGCACAGAGATTTATAGCGCTTGAAATTATCTCATGCTTAGAGAAACGAGAACTCTAAATACTTTAGAAACGTGATATTTTTCTTTTTTTTTCTGAACAAGTTCCTTTTTTTTTCTCGAGATGACTTTGGATAAAGAGTTGATAACGCGAAGGCTCGTACACAATGATAAATTTACATCCGTATGCGTGCGCACATTGTGTATTTTTTTGTTTCAGTTTAAACTGTTATATTTATATTATATACGAACGTTTACGTACATGCTTGTGTTGTATTTTTAATGTAGTACGTAGGAAGAGCACGGTATGAATGTTTTCTTACTTATATGAAAAAATGTTTCTTATACAATATAATATTATATAAGTATCTTCTTTTTAGTATATATATATATATCGGGGTTAAAATCTTAAATATACACAGGATAATGTACTGTGCCCTTATAGTATCACAGACAGGCGTAACAAAAATATCAAATAATGTTCAATTTCAGTTTTCTCCTTTTTTTTTTGACTTCAGTATAATAATCATATACAAATACGAGAGTGCGTATGTGTCGCGTCGTTGATAAAAGTCCCTATGCATTCGGCATATTGCTCCGCTTTCGGGACAAATCTAAGATACTTGAATTCGCAATTAAATGTAATAAGAAAAAGAAACGATCGAAATGAGATACAGTGCCTACAGAAGATCAAATGCTGCAGTATATGCGCAAAGTACACTTGTTGCGTATTTCTTGCTTATATTTATTTTGTTTTTCTTTAATTTTTTTCCTTTATCTCTTGTGCTAATCCAATGAATATATATATACGTGTTTTGGAATTGGCTAAACAACTGAAATGATCGGCACTATTATTGTCGTATTCTCTTTTTTTTATCCTCTTTGCTAGTATATAGCAGCACGGTAACTCAGTTTGTTGGTTCGATTTGCATTTACATTGTTAGGTTTCCTAATGTCGCTCAATACATGTAACCTTGTCGAATTTTCTTCAATTTCAAAAGCAAAGCTCTAATTTGTGAGAACGTAAAAGGGATAAGCTGCGTTAAGTAGCAATAATTAGTTATTTTCGTTACAATGATGATTTACGGAATAGTATCTTAAATTTAGTAGAATTTTGCTTTTCTTATTCAAACATCCTAACCAACTCAATCTTGATTGATTCGCCTTCTGTAACAATCAAATTCAATACATACAATCCAATGGCTGTGGAAAAGAAACAAAATTTATTCCAATGAGGTTCGAAGAGTTCTTTTTTGTTGTTGTTTTAATATTAAACAGTATTAGAACGCCGCGCTTCTGATAAAAATACGCAGGTACCTGTAGTTTACCAATGATTTTATTTTTATATCATTATAATATATGTACTCTTATCGCTTAATTTTAAGTGGGAAAATTCTTTCTTTTAACTAGGCAAGGGAGAACAAGATATGATGCTTAGGTTAAAAAATGTTCATCTTTATTCTCACTATGGCCCTTACAGTAACAACGTTTAACGCATGCCATGTGTACATGATGTATTGTCATTTCAATAATTTATAATTGCCAAATTTTTGCTCTCTCGGCAAAAGTGACTATAATATTTTAGGGATTTGCTTAAAAAGTTGTCAAGTTAAATGATTTAGTACCTAGTCAATTCCATAAATTCAATAGAACTTATGTCAAAAATAGATGTTGTAATAAAGTTCTTCAACTTTCTAGATACGAAACTAAACTTTTTAGTGGACTGTGTGGTTCGTCTCTTTGTAGTGACTTAGTTTGTAAGCTTCACGTTTATCAGTTTCCAATTTAACATTTTTGAAATAACAATACCTTAATGCAACATGTCCTTCCATTTATATTATATATATATATCTATATACGTATGTGCGCGTGTGAACGTGTGTGTTTAAGTGTATCTATTTAGTTGAGCCAAGTTTTTTTTTATAGTTTAGTGCGAAAGGTATAAAAGTTATATAGTAAGTTTTTTTCAAGGCCATACGAAGGGAACAGGAACAGGATTCGTAATAAGCATTCCTTGATCACTTTTAGACGATTCAATGTGTGACTTATTGATGGCTAAAATAAGTTTAACAAATCAAATTCGATACTTGCTCGTATTCGCTGACACACATCATGTTAACATTCAAAAGGAGAATATTACAAGATTTTATTGTTTAAGCCTCAATTTTAGTTTTATATCAATGATTAATGGAAAAAAAAATACGAGAATAAGTCAACTTAAAATTGTGTTAAATATTTTATGTATACGAGAAGTAACTTTCTGATTTTTTCAACTTATTTTAACTTCAAAATTGATGAGTGGAAATGACATGAAAACCAAACTTAAAATGTGTCTAAAATCTTTATCAGACACTTTTGATTGTTTGTGCAGTAATTCTTGTCTCATTTGGAAATATTAAAGCATTTTTCTTTACCACTTTTAGCAAAGTTTTTATATTGATATATACGGTGTATATTGATACTGTTGATATTGTTTATAGTCTTAATATTGTGTATAGTCTTACTTATCTTATTTATTGTAGCGGCGGCTTTTGTACAAACAATCAAAAGTATCCAACTCTTGTAAAATATTTATAAGCCTAATAATTTTTGCTAATATCAATTCCATATTGATAACCAAGTAAAACAAGCGGTATAAGAAAGCAAAGTAGAAAAAGTCCTAATTCAACTAACTTTGCAAACTGATTTTGCAAGAAACACCAACAAAAAAAATGAAAAAAAAAATGCGAAATTTCCACTGTAATCAAATATGAATCTAAAAAATTGTTACGCAAGATTCGTCGTTAACATTTCAACATTGTTTTCATTATCCCCAAAGCTACATCTATTACCTTTATTTACCTGCATATAACAAGAACCTGCTACTTTTCAACTCTGTACTTAAAATACAATCGAAAATATGAATCTGTTTAATAACAAGTTTATTCGCCCTCAAAAGAAAGCATGCATCTTTTTTCTTTTTATATCAAGCTTCAAAGGCTTCCTGAACTTGCTTTTAGGCAGTTTGGACAACATCGGTGAATTTGACGTTCAACGATGCATCGGATGCATGAATGCATTATGTATATATGTTTTATATACATATAACTTATGTACATCGAATGCGACGACCTCTTTTTCCGCAAGAATATAACGATTCTCTCTCTTTCTCTCTCTTACGCAACACCTTCGCCTTTTAGAGCCAGCCATCATAATCGAAGGAAAAGTAGCAACACTAGTCAATAATGCTGTGTCTATATGCGCATGATATTGTCATTCTTCGCAATGGAGTATCAAAATTGCGATTACTTCAATATAGCCTCTTTTTTTTATCTACACGGAGGAAGAAAAGTTCGGAATAATTTCTAGAAATTCATCTGAGATTTCCCTATAAGGTATAATAAGTCAGTGTTATGTTACAGTATATTTTTTTTATGAATTCCAATGTATCCTTATACGTATGTAGAAATCTATGTATTGAAGATTTGAGTGTTATCTCAGTTAAATGTACATTAAAATACATAAAACTATAAGTGTTAGAAATGTATATCTGAACTGGACATGCTTTCATACTCTATGCAACATTTGTGTCCTTTGCACAAAATTTAGAGTAACTTTTTTCCATTTTAATTTTTTTTTAACGTTAAATATGAAATACCTATATTATTTAAGACATTTTCCCGTTTTTATTCTAATTTGTATCATGCTTTAACGTTATCGTGCCAAATATTACAAATTTTAATACTTGAGAATTACCATTTAGTAGTTCCATAATTTTTACTTTCTAGCTCGTTAATTTCCTATAATTTTAAAGATTTTTTTTTATGGTGAGTAGAAAAGTTTTTTTGTTTTGCGGTAAAAACTGTTCGAGTAAAGCCTCCCCGCAAAATGCTACACGATTTTACCATACAAAAAATCCAGGTGGTAAATTACATAAATATATTGACTTGAACAATAATCACGAAAAATGAAGTATTTAGCACTTCAATATGTACAAAAAGCTTTCAAGCTTTCTTTTTATAGCTCTTTCAAGTAACCGTTTATGATCTCATAAAAAAAAAAAAAGGTGAAACATTCACGTGAGTCATAAAAATTGTTTTATACCATATCCACATCTAGACCATCCATTTGGCAAAATTCATACCATTTTCCCGCTGGTATAGAAACATAACACTAACTTAATACAGACTATAGGACACATTTTCTAGAATTTGTTCTCGATGCAATATCTAATTACTTTGGTCTTTCGCGTCGCGACAATAGCGACGTTGCAAACGGCACATTCCAAATGACGGGCGTCGTTTCGAGCAAACTAAAAGAAAATCCAACAACAGCAACAACAGCAACGACAACCGAGTAAAGGATCGAAGGATGTATGAAGAGGCTGGTGGGGTGGGGGAGCAATAAAAAGTGTCGATAACGCATTGTAGGCGCTTTTATGCTCGCGCTGAAAGAACGTCTCTCTCTATCTCTCTCCTTGAAAAGTACCAACGAAAGAACATGCAGCAGCAGCAGCAGCAGCAGCGGCGGCGTAGAGTTGCCGCTTACTTCCTTAGCGGATGCCACATGGCGACCGGCCGACGCAGAGCAGCGAGCATCTGTCTCCAGTGGGTGAGTGCACGGCCGGTCGTCGTCGCCCCGACTATCACGTGACCGACCGAATAAGCCTTAGAGCTCGTGCTCAAGTCGCCCGACACCTCCGCGACCGTCAGCCTTAATTGGATATTCTGCGATAGACACACACACACACATTATGTTAGACTACGGTAAAGAACGCTATACTCATTGCAGAGCTTGCGCTGCTTAACTTACCTGTAAAGCGTGAGCCGGTACACTAAAGATAATGGCCTCATTGAAAATCGGACTTTTCTCGCCCCTCTTGATCGACGTGCGCTTTTTGTGCATCTTCTTGCCCTGCTGCAGCAAGTAGACCTGCAACGAAATCAAAGCGTATAAGTTCGCCAATCCTCTCTCTTCTGCAGCGGAATAACGAAGGGATACAATAAAACGATCGAGCTGGCGAACCTTGACGAAAAAGTCACCGGGCGTCTCGTTGGCTCCCTTGAGATTCCTGGCTTTGACGACGACGAGGGTGAGTCTCTCGGCGGTGGGCAGGTAGCTCAGGGAGAACATGAGCTCGCCGAGTTGGGGCACATGCTGGACAGGACTGACGAGGGGAAGCCAAGTAGTCGCCGGTGGACGCGGTGCTGGACCCAGTCTCAGTGTGGCCTCGCCCAGTAGACTCGACTCGCCCCCGGCGCAGACACCGTTCGGTAGCTCGTACGAGAACACCTTGTATACACCACAGAATTTTTCTTACAATTTCTTTGTTCCTTCAATTATTAATGCTCCGCAAATAAATCATTCTTATGTTTCTTTCGAAGATTTAAGTGATTTTAAAAATAGAATACACGATATCTCCTACGAGCACTTTCTTTGTGAACGATTGCGTTTAAAATTGAAGGAGACAGAGGCCTCTTTGCATATCGTCAAGTGGCGTGTGCCTTTGATCTTTGCACATATAGGGCTTTAGAAAGCTATACAATTCATGTAAATTTCATTCTACTTCGCAAAAATACAAAAAGAATTATTTACCATTTATCATCTTGTAAATCCTATACCACACTACTCAAAAAAAAGAACTTTTCACTCTTCGATGCTACGCGAAGCAGAATATAAATTTTAGTTCAGCCGTTACACACGTTAAATTGATCCGCGAGTGCATATATTCACCTCAACGAATAGTGTCCGTCCAACGGGACCACCATCCAGTGGAAAATAAAACTTCTCCTGGTAGCTGGGCGAATTGGTGCCCTTGTACAATCTCGTCTGCACGTGAGTCTGACGATCCGGCAGGAGACAGACCCTCGCGAACGTATGCTGAGCTGGCCTACCGTCCGACGCTATCAGATCTCGCGCCTCCAATACGCTTACGATCAGGTCCGCCTCGCCTATGTGACTCGGCCATCTGCAGAAACTTTAAAATCACATTGCGTATAACGTTATATAGATAATTTAAACACGAGTTTATGAAAAAAAAATATTCCAAGGGCCACGTGTTTCGAGCGCAGCGGCAAGCGGACTCACCTGTCGTACTCCAATCCGACGCAGATGAGGCCGACAACGGGCGCCTCGTCGGTCGCGCCCTCGAGGTCGTTCAGCACGACGCTCGTGTCCGAGCAGACGCTCTCGCAGCTGATGGCTCGCTGCAGACAGGCAAAGTCGTCGAAGTTGCCGTGCAGCATGGGCGGCGGCTCGGGATCCGGACCCAGCGAGCCGCGTCTGCTGGCGCTTCCGTTCGCCAGATCGTTCAGTGTCTGCTGCTCCAGTTCGTCCACCTCCTCCTCGTGGCACTCGTCGAACAGCTGCGATAGACGACGCTTCATCTGCACCTCCTCCAGGGCACTGAGCAACTCTTGACTGTTGCGCCGGCGGGTCGCGTCGCTCGCCTCCATCTCGAGTAGCTCCTGGAAGCCGTTCAGACGCTCCTGCACGCTCTTGCGCCTGTGCTCCAGGCTGTTGAAGATGTCCTGATGGCGGTTTTTTTTTGTTAATATCGCGACAAGCAGGTCACACTTAACTTTTGATAATAATGAGTATATATACGCACTTCAGAGGTTCTCGTAAAACTAGGATCCGTTGATAAGTAGGAGTAGGACTGTTGATCGACATCCTTGAGCAGGAGCGGAGAAGCTGGTGGATCTTGCAGACTATTGTAGACCTGACAGAGAAACAATAAATCAGCTTAGCGAGAGCGAGAGAACAAGGCTCAAGAGTTCGCGCTAATAGAATCGAGAAAGTAAGTATATGTACCTGTTGAGCGGTTCTGTGCGCCTCTTGATTCAGCTCGGGACTGTAAAGATCGGAAGCTCTGCGAGGTATCTCGCTTTGACTGTACGGATTGAAGGGGTGCAAGTGATTATCCGGCTGGGTGTTATCGAGCCTGTCGGTCTCGATGTCGGCCGTGGACGAGAAGGCCAGATTTTGGACGTGCTGCGCCGACGACAGGATCGAACTTTAATAAAAAAAAAAAAAAACATTTGCGACCACAGCTCAATAATTGAAGAAGCACAAAGTAAATCCATATATTGATAAATGACACGATTTATAGCTTATAATATTCGCAATGTTTCGCAGTAGTACGTTAACCTTTATAGGCGAGGCAGAAAGGCAATACATATATATTATATAGATATAAGTGAGACCTTGGACGCGTATGTGTGGTTGCACACGCTAAACACACGGTTATAGGCCATCATTTGCATGCGCTCATCGACTTTCAAATGCTTGCGGGTGTGTAAAGGCTAATAAAGGAAGGCAAAAAAAAAAGAACGAACAGAGGAAAGACCCGCATATACGCGCATTAGGCGGTACAATATACACGTACTTGTAAAACTCGATGTAGCTCTGGGAGGTGACGGCCCTCAGGGCTTTGAAGATCTTCTCGCCGGTGGTGGGCTCGGGACTGTCCGACTGCTGAGACTTGCTCGGATCGGGACTTGGATCCGGTGGTGCTGGTGGCGGTGGAGCGGCTGGACTTGCCGCCTCCTCGTCGTTGGCGTCGTAGAAGCCACCCGTGGGACTCGGTGGTGCCGGGGCGTCCGGTAGACTCTGTATGTAGCGAGTCAGGCGCTCGAGGTCCTGTAGATTACGGCTGCTTGGCACTCGGTGCATGAAGCTCTCCTGCTTATACCGGATATTTATGATTTTCGTGTTATATATTTCCGCTACAGGCTAGTGGTTATACAGATGTAATTCAAGATTGATAGTGTGTTTTAACGCTTCTTATATATCCATAATGCATCCGTGTGTGAATGTTATAATAACAAACAATACAAATAAAAGCATCATTTTCGAATGCAATAATATATATATATATATATATATATCGAAATTAACATGCACTTAAAACGAGTACGCGTATAAGAAGAGATTGCATCAGTGGATTAAGCACTGGACTTTACATCAGTTTATGGATCGATCAAAGCATTACAGTATAGGGTTTTACGACAGTTTAACTTCTCAAAGTTCCACAGCCCTTGTGTACTCGACAAATAAAAGAAAATACTCGGCCATTCCGAACAACACGTGTGCAATAGTTTCGCTTGTCTTGTATGCCTATATAACTAATGCAATCGATATTCCTCCAGCAAGGTGCACTAATAATTCAGCTCAGTATCAGATATTCACATTGGTACCGCTTAAGTATAAGCGAGTGGCTTTTATCCGCTACGTATATAGCCTAGAAATAGTTTGCTCTTTAAATAGTATAAAAATGTAAATATGATCGCGGCTCGCAATATATATATATATATACGCCTATCGATTACACCTCCGTTTGATCGTGGCTCGAACAGAAATGGCCGCAATCACCGAATATTGTGTAAGTATCGCCGTTTTGTCCGAGAATATATTTAGACTCGTACCATCGCGAATTCAGGTTGTCCGAATTTGTGGCGTATATTTTAGCGCTAAACGAACATAGTTATCGACAGAAGAGTATTATTACAGAAGTTTACCTGAGAGCCGTAGATCGAGTCGAAGTTGTTCCTGGTCTCGTGAATGATGTCGTAGCTGCCGTAGGGCGGACTCGTGTCGGCCACGGGTTCCGATTCTTTGGAGTCGAACAGCTGTTCGCTCAGAGCTGCGCCCTGCACGCTGTACCTGATCTTCCTCGGCTCGGTCAATGGATCCTCCTGGAGCTCTACCCTGCTCGAGTTGAAAAAGCTAATTTTAACACTTTTTCACCGTTCTTCGCCTATCGCTGATACTATTTTAAAGATTATCAAGAATATCCGAATTTCGAGCATAGCTGAGCTGTACAGAAAATCGTCTTGCTCGAGTCGTGGCTCAAAGTATTGCCGAAGTCGCGCTCCGCTTAGCTCGGCAAGACTTTCCCCACACCTGTGCAAGATTTCCGCAAGAATTCTATCGATAGACGTGGCGTGACTTCCACGATACTTCGTACCGTACCACAAACAGTATTTTTAATATGCTGTTTAATATTTCGTGTTCATCGTTTACTTTCTAAAACAAGAATCTGACGTGCTCCGCAATATTTATGAAACTTTATTTAACCTTAACTGCGGCATGTAAAAACTGTTTTTAAACTTCGGTTGACATTAGTTCATGCTCAAAAAGATAGCGAGCAATTACTGAGAAAATAGAAGAAAGGCTGGTCGGCGTTTGTTCGAAAACAACAAAAGCTGTTTTACAACGCTTCGTGAAAAAAACTTGGCGAGAAAAGTTTGTTAATAATAGAGGATTTATAAACGTTTGCAGATTTTTTTACGCGTATTTATACTGTAAGCAAAAAATTCGTTACATTATCAGATTACGTAAAAAGATAATCCAGCTATAAATACAAGCCTTGCACTTTTATCGTGCCTTTTTTTGCATGTAATAAAAATATTAGCATAAAATCATTCTGATCGCGCGTCAGCTTCAATGCAAGTGTCAGCTTAGATTATTTTTATTCCCGATGGCACGTTACAGCGTGCAAGAAAATATTGAAATTAATCTCAGCTTTCCGCTCAAGTCAATCCTGCCATTATCAAAGAACGCGCATCGACAACAAAAAAAGTCTTTGGCAAAACGATCGACTTCTCCAAACAAAATTCTCAATCGAGGCTCGAGCTGCAATTGTGCTCCTAAGACACGCACCTGTGCTGATGGCCCATCCCAGCCGGCGGCCTGCGGAACATCATCGTGTGCTGCCCGACGAAGAAGTCGTTCTGCGCCAGGGCCATCCTCAGCGCATCCTCCTCGGAGAGCGAGGGCGGGGGTGGCGGCGGCGGCGGCGAGGGCGAGTCCAGCTCCGTCTCGTTCAGCGCGCCACCGGCACCACCGGCACCACCGGCACCACCGGCCGGGACCGCCGCCACCGCTGCCGGATGCGACGGCGGAGGCGGCGGGGATGGCCCCCTGGAAGAGGAACATCCGCTGGGGGAACTTGCCGGGGGCGGGTGGCGGCGGCGGCGGCGGAGTCAGGGGACTCGGCTCGCACTCGCGCAGCCGCAGGTAGTCGACGCTGGTGGGCGGACGCAGGGGCGAGGGACGCGGCCGGGCCGTCGCTCGGGGCTGCGGAGCCGGACGCAGAGGCTGGGGCGGGATGCTACCCCCGGGCTGCTGCTGCTGCTGCTGCTGCTGCTGTTGCTGTTGCTGTTGCTGCTGCTGCTGCTGGTGGTGTTGGTGTTGGTGCTGGGAGCCCGGTGGGTGCAGGTCTCGGTCCACCGCCTCGAATCTGCAACAGGGGAGTCGTGAGTTGTCGCACCGCGGGCCGATTTTGGGGAAGGGCTTTTATGGGATATTGCGTTGCGGTCGAGTGGAATCGGGACACGCTTTGGTTGCGCTTTGGCAACTTTGAATGCTATGCGGATTCGAGGGATGAGTGCTTTTACGTGGGTGGGGCCAGTTTTATGGGAGTTGCTGTAGAGCTTCATAGCGTTGAAGAATAAATTTCTAGATGCCGAAAGTTGCATGGTTGCTTTTGTAGCTATGAACTCAAAGTAGTTTTAAAAGAGAAATATATTAGTGAAGGGCTAAGAATTCTTGTATTCGTTTGCTATAAGGTTTTTAAGAAAAGGTAGAGAATAATCGGAGAAGAAAATTTTACTTTTTAAATTTTATTTCTTTCAAACTGAATTCAATACCGTAGTATTAGGTCATAATTATAGATATTAAATAAAGAGATCATATTTCAAAATATGTTTTAACTATGAATTTTATTTTAAAATACTAATATTTTGCTTCTATAAGTGCTCCTATTTTAAAAAAATTTTATCCGTACTTTTTTCATTTTCTAAAAAAAAATGGAAATCCACGTTCTCATTTTTCCTTGGCTCAATTCTCAAAAATTTCATTTTTCAACATTTCATCTCCCAGACTCAACATTTTCAAATTCAAACCCTACCAATATTTGACTTCTCCATATATTATCCTCGAATCTTCTGCCTATCATTGTACGAATCGCAAAACTCTCAATAATTCAGTCGATCGATATGTTGAAAAAGTATTCAGCGGCGTCTTAATTCATAATCGGCTTGAAGAATATTCTCTCTCAGATTACATACCGTAAGTAAATTATGAAGCTCGGATAAATAATAATCCGCAATAAGAGGCGAGTCGAGGCATAATATGCATATATATATATATATAATCGGTCAGAGTGATATATACAACGTGTGCGCGTGTGTGTACGTGGGTTGACTGACCTCGTGAATGCACCCTGAGCATCCAATCGAAGATCGCTGTCGCTGTGCAATATGTACTGGGAGGAATTCGTGCTGGATTGGCGATACAGACCAGGCACTGCTTGGGCCGTCGGATGTTGAGCTTTCACCAGGCCAACCTAGCAAAAGAGAGAACGAGTTTTGCCAACGTCGAATATATTTTAAATCCGCTGATGCTGAAATTGACAATAGATTCATAGCAGCCAGCGGATTCGTTTTAAAATACACGATACGGCTTCAATAAAACGAGTACATGGAAAATTGTACTCGATCATTTTTATTTTCTGTTTTTTTCTTTTTTTTTTTCACATGTTTGCCGCTAAGGAATCTTCCATCGTTTGCGATATAATTGACAATTATACTCCAATACTACATTAGTCTTACCTTCTCTTCTCTGGGTGCCCAAAGCCAGGAGAGCTTCCGTCGCCATTCCTCGCAGATGATCCAGACGTCGCGAGGTCCGCACTGCCAGCCCACCGAGTACCTGCGACCCAATTAATAATAGCGTATTGTATCACTGCGGTAACAATGCGCTAATAAGTACTATTCAATCAGCTTTCGAATTATCTGACGCGAATATTTTGCAATTTCGAATGCGTATATATCGATACCGGGGAGGAGCACAGCTTAATAATGCGGTCTATAGCGTATCCTCGTTCAAAAACTGTACCTTTTGCAAATGACGACCGCTGCGCCGGCTGCCAGGAGTAGGACGATGAAAATGGCGAATCCTCCGAGTGCCCAGCCCATCTTGACTATCCCGCTTATACTCTCACGCTCCAATGGGCATCTGGATTAATTTTATCCTAGCCGTTGACGCGCTCTGGAACGACCATCAAAACTTTCAACTCACACGCGTATCATTGACTTCATCAACATACATTCGTGTAGAAATTAAAAGGTATGTAATGTAAACGTAAACGTGTGTGTGTACGTCGTATCGCTGCACGCGGATATCATTACATAGGGTAACAGTCGGGCGTATAACAGGCAATAGACATTAATTAAAGCGGTTGTGCTAGAGAGAGAGAGAGAGAGGGAGAGAGAGCAAAGCCCACATTCGATTATCCCTCCTAGACGTATATATATATATTCCCTTTAATTCGATTCGGCCCAGAGCTGCTGCCGCCGCCGCCGCCGCTGTCACAGTACAATGACTCTCAAGTGCGGCATATAGGTACGTATATAGCGTGCACAGAGAGACAAGGAGGGAGGGAGGGAGGGAGGTAGAGACAGAGTGTGCAGATAAGCGAAGTAGCGTAGAGAGCGCGCCAGGCTATAAGACAGAGAGTGATATCTGGCAAACAAAGGGACGCGCGCGCCAGAGAGAGAGAGAGAGAGGGAGAGAGGGAGAGAGAAGGGGCTAGATTACTCGTCGCGCGCGTTTTTGGAAGATTGCCAGGTGTGCGGAGCTGAGCTGTTCTCTGTGCTGCTATGCTGGCGCAGCTACTCTCTCTCTCTCTCTCTCTCTCTCTCTCTCTCGCTCAGGGAGTATAAGACAGACCGAGGGAGTAGCGCATTGCGTTTGAATACTTGCACCACTGCATGCACGACTCTCTCTCTCTCCCTTTAGCCGCTTATTCTCATTCCCTGCGCGCCTTGTGCACTGGACTATACGTGTATATGTACGCGGAGCGCATTGTCATTGTGCCGCCTGTGGAATTAGTTGGAGAAATCAGTCTGTGTGCAGCCCATATATATAGACCCCAGTGAAACGTCCTTCTTTCTCTCGCTTTCTACCATGTTTTTTTTCTCTTTTTTCCATTTAATTTACTCTCACGTTGTAGAGTGTGTATATAAGGGAAAATCGCGGTGGTTATGTACGCGTTGACTGCTATAGGGCGCATGTTTGACCAGTATTGGTTTCACGGAATTTTACGATCGATTCGTATCTTGGCTATATACACGGGCCGTTATACGAATAAATTCCATTGCCTCTCTCTCTCTCTCTCTCTATCTCTGTGAAATACGAGAGAATAAAGTGAGCGTTAATAATCTTTAAGTGCGTGGCCAGGAAGCGACTATCAATTTTAATGATTATGAATACGAGGAAAAGGGAGAGAATCATATTCGTATTTGTACAGCTTGTTTGGCTAAATAATTGCTTCTATACAGTGTTTACTTGTATAATTTACGAGAAAAAGAGCTCTTGGAGCGCGTGCGAAAGTTAAAAAAAAGGCGCGATTGCGGCATACGAGCGCATCCCGTGTTATAAGCACGTGTAAGTAGATACGCTTCGAGTTTGGTAAGACACTCTTATACATTTGTAAAGTACGACTTTAATCCACTGCGTTGAATGCTCAATTTATTAAAGATATATTTTTTTTTTGTTAATTCCTTAATGCACCATTTGTAAATAAACATCCGATATTTACTAATTTATTTAATTTTTTTGAATATCGTTACACAAAGTCCCGGTTATAAGCAAAATACACGCTCGCCAATCAATTTAATCGTCTAATCGTTATAGCGATCACAATTCACCTCGGCATTACGATATAATTATGCAATAGTTAATCCTTGGACACGCGGCAAGAGTCAACCTTGTTTCCATGCAACGCACACCCCTATGAGATTCCTACACGTCAATGCCGCACTACTACAACAACAACGTAACAAACAATTCACACTCGCGTCAATTCCGAATGAACATTAATATATAACAACAACGCGTTCGAGCGAGCGAATAATAAAAAAAAGGCGTAAAAAAAAATGAATGCGCAATCCAATAGCTATCGCCAACGCATCGCACCATCCCATTGTACGCGAATTTATACGCCTCGGCATTCGACGGACAAAATAAATACGCATCCCCCGTACACACGTCGAAATTTTCCATATATATCCTCCCTCCCCGTTCCCCAACGCACTTTCGCAACCATCCATCAAGTTTTCGAACACGCGCGCACACCGTGTACCTGTGAAGTCTGCATGTATATCTATACGTACGTAGACGTAGATACACATCAAAGCAAAACAAGAAGAAGAAAAACGCATGCGTCGATGCGTGCAATATATATGTGTATATATACACACGCGAGCGCGCGAGCGCGTGTGTGTGTGTACAAGGAGGCGCGCACGACTAATCACGAGAAACTGGGACACAAACGGTCCAAGCGAGAAAGCGAGAGATAGATAGAGAGAGAGAGAGAGAGGGAGAGAGAAAGAGAGGGAGTCGAAGGAGTAGACGACGGCACGGAATCAACAACTAGGCGCTCCAGCACTTGCGGAGCCTGGAGTTTCCCGCACAGAGAAAGAGAGAGAGAGACTGACATACACAGGACGCGCATTTATGATGCTCTCGATGTGTATAACCGGGAGAAGCGCGCTCGGCCTCAATCCAATTACAGCCACTGTCGCATGTGCGCGCGGCATTAGATATTCATCGATGTCCGTCACTTGCTCTACTCTCTCTCTCTCTCTTTCTCCCTCTTTCCCTTGTCGTACATCCCTCATTACATTATAACCATCCGCTTTCCAACCCCTATATATATATATATGAAAGAAATCAGCACCGATCATTATCGTCCATCAATCACACATTATAATACATAACACCAATCTATACGCGATCGATTACGAGGTGTATACGCGAAGCGAACAGGGAAAAAAGAAAACATAAACAAGGGGTTGCTGCTGCTGCTGCTGCTGCTGCGAGAAGAATCCTTCTGCACATGCATCGCACTCACTCACACACAGACCCACACGCGTATCATATGTATATGTATATATACAAGTAAGGACGGTGGGAGGAGGGGTGGGGGGGTGGATCAATAATGCAAGCGCGCGATGTACGAAATATGCGAGCTCGCACGTGTGCGGACTACACTCTCTCTTTCGAGCTCTCTCTCTCTCTCTCCCTCTTTCTCTCGGCATTCTCGTCTCGTGCAGTCGTGTGCGTGCGGGTAGAAGGAGAGATCGCGAATAATAACTTGTCTTTTTTTTTTTCGCGCCCTCGCCCGACTTCCCCTACCTCCCGTGCACTACACCGTTATACAAAGCGATTATCGATCTAATACAACACCCAACACACGCACACACGCACGCACACACACACACACACGTAGATCGTATACATACACTGGTCTGTAATTAGGCGCCAGTGCATTCTAGTCCTTGAAATCGGCGAAAAAGCTTTCCCGCATGCTTGCACGCAGCTCGCCGCGGATAGAGGCGGCGGCGGCGGTGGCGGGCAATACTTATATATATATATATCTGCTGTCCGTGCAGTCGTGCTACTCCCGTCGCTAGTCAGCCGCTCACTGCACACCTCCTCCTGCACACACGTCGTCTCATACTCGCTAACTGTCTTTCAGCCGCTATAGACAGAGAGAGAGAGAGAGAGAGAGAGAGAGAGGAGGCTACATAGGCTACTTCATTCGGCACACGTGCGCACTCGCCACTTTATGATAACCTACCACGGCTCGGGAACTCACACACGCGGGACTTTAGTTCTATAACGCACACGTATAAAAACTTGTTTTCACTCGCTATAGGCGCTTAAAACGACTGTATATAGTCTCTCTTTCTCGCGCATATATACGCAGTGCAGCTTAAATACATCTCGAATTATTCAACGTATTCGATTAGGGGTGTGTTTGAGAGCGCGGAGCACGAAGTACGCGATACACACAGAAAGAATGCGGAAACGCGATAGTAGCTAGAGATTGCGAGAGGGAAGGACAGATAGCACGTCGGAGGGAGTGGAAGAAGGGGGCGTGCGTGATGCTGCTGCTGCTGCTGAGCTATCATACGTAGACATACCATATAGGCGATATATCACAGGGTAGCTGAGACACGAGATACATATATGTATATATATATATATGGTGTGGTATAGAGGTAGAAAATACGTACCTCTGGCCGCGGCTACGTGCACACGTTGTCCGTCCCTATCTCCGTGCGAGCGTCGTCCCAAGAGTGTCGGTGGAACGATCGATCGTAGAGCTCTCGCGTTCTCGGTGTGTCCGTGTATTGGCGAGTATTGCACGGCGAGCCAAGCGGTAAGCTCTCTCACAGCTTGTACCTCGGTGGCTGGTACTGCTGCTGCTGCTGCCGCCGCCGCCTCTCTATCGCCAGCTGCTCGTACGCCGCGACTGCTAACGGTGCTAACCCCATCGTCCGCCGACTCTCTACTCTCTGTCGCGGCACACACGCGATACGCGAACTCTGCCCGCCCGAGATCTGCTCTACCCCGCGCGATGGACGAACCGTAACAAAGCTCCCAGCACTGCACAGCGCGGATAGAGAGAAAGGCAGAGAGAGAGAGAGAGAGAGAGAGAGCGATGCAGGCAGGCGCGCACGCACACGCAGACTCTCCCTCCTGCACAGGTCGGTCGGTGCTGATGCCGATGCCGCCTCCAGGCCGATGCCGAGCAGCCCAGGCACAGCGCAAACTGAGAGAGAGAGAGAGAGAGAGAGAGAGAGAGAGGAGAGCTGCCCCTCTCTACGCGGTGGGGCTCTCGCAGCTCCTATCCCCCGCGAGCTTACGCCTCTGTGATGGGCGACTGCAGCGCCCTCTCGACTCGAGCGGAGACTGCGCCAACTCGACTCGCGCATCCCCACCCCTGATAAACCCTCTCTCTCTCTCTCTCTCTCTCTCTCTCTCTCTGTGGACCGGCGCGCGAGCTTCGTCGAAATTCGCCGTGCCGAATACTTATATGTAGCTCTATTCGCGACTGTTGCTATACCATAAGCAGCTCTAGCCGCGGATATGAGTATACCCGATTCCTGCGTAGGCACGCAACCACATTCCGCGCCGTTTTTTTTTTCCTTTCTTTCTCGACCGAATTGAGGATGATGATGAAGTGCGTAGGCAGAGATTTATAGCGCGGTTGATCGGAAAATCTCGCGGGTCTTATCGAATCAAGGATAATCAAAGCTTTGATCCGAAGGAAATGAGTCCTATACGTCCTTTCGGGACGATATATTTAAAGTCAATCGATGCAAGCTTCCGCTTCGAATTTACTGTTGTACTCGATGTAAGTGGCTCGCGTACGTACCTGGTGATACTCGACATTCAATCCAGGTTTGCTATTGAAGATTGTAGATTTTTTTACAAATGACTTTTGATGATGGATCGGTAATAAAATCGTTCATTTATATGACTTGTATTATATTAAACGCATAAAACTTGTACTCATATTTAGTTTGTAATTATAAGTTTGATTGAAGAAAATTCTACATCCCTATATAGAAAATATACACTCTAAAATTGAATCTAACGTATTGAATAGATTAATAGTGACTGATTAAATTATATAGTCAATTATGTACTTCTAAAACTGTAAAACGGCGTTATTCTTTTTGTACGCCCAAAAGCGTTTACTTGTTAGATAAGTAAATATGCGCCGCTTTTAAATTAGTCCGTGACTTATTCCGCAGTTAAATCTTGAAACAGTTAAATTTTTACTTATTCACAAGTAAAATACAGTTTAATTTTGTAGGGAAGTAAATTTTTACTCATTTCTTTAGTTGCATTTTACCGTTTCATAAGTGAAAAACCTTTCGTAACAGAACTGCTTATTAAATAAGTAAAAAATTTAACTGTTTCATCTTTGGAGAGATACAGTTATACGACAAGACGCAGATTTTGAATAAATTGTTTTTTATCTTTCCAGTCGAGTAAAGAGACAACTTTTTTTTCGTCACTTTAGCATTATTTACAGTCTAAGTGATGAAGCAGTTTTTCTATTACGTCTGCTTCGAAAACTTCATTTTACTCCAACCTCGTCAGAACGTACACTTTAACTGGAATAAAAAAGTTCGTTGTCTGCCCGTACACGGCATATATCTACTTTCATACATTTTTTTTATATATATTCCTGCAGTCCTTAAGTGACAAATATACAAGCTTTACATACGTCTACTTTTAAGATGACATCATTTGACAAGGCTTTTCAGTTAATCTAGGCTTGTACTAAAAATTATATTCTTAATTGTATAATGCTCACTTGAAAGTTTTAACGAGTAGCTCTCGCTTCACGTGCAACGAAGCACTTCTCAAGCAGAGAAAGCGGTAGAGAAGAGCGAGAGAAGAGAGACGGTCTTATTACCGGTTTATCCGTTTAAGTTTCAATGTTGTTGAATAACCTAGTGATAAAAATTGTCCGACCCACCTTTTCTATTGATAATTGTGTAGATGTCGTCGAAACGGAGAGGTCCTGAATTCTTAATTCAACCGCCGCTCGACGATGGATATCTGTGTTGTCGGGGCGAGTCTTCCTTTTTTTTCCCGCTAATCGATAGCGATAAGCCTTTTTGCCATATACATGCACGATGGCAAATAATGTATAATACACGCATTCGAAAAAAACTTTGTTATCCTACGTTAAAAGGAATTGCCTTTGAAATATAAATATCCAGGCATACATATAGGTATGTTATCCGGCTTACGAAGGACCGACAAAAGTATATTTTCTCGCAAGATTATTCTTTTGCAACAGGGGATTTCTTCCTTCGAGCTTCGCATCATTCTGTCGCAAAAGGATCGCTATCCACAGTCGGGGGCATTTTTATTTTTCCCGAACTTTACCGTTTGAAAGCTTCGGGCGCACCAGCCTTTTTGCGCTTTGCGCTCTTCTTTTACAGAGAAGGTCAGTATAGGGATTACGAGGGGATAAAAAAAAAACATCTACGCGGCTCGTAAACATCGGCAAAAGCCAACTGCGCAAAAGGAGAGATTGCAATAGTTCCAAAGAAAATGGATATATATATATCACGGCTGGGAAAATTCGCGAAATGCATTAAACGCTGATGTAGAAGGGAAATATGATGATTCGGCGTGAAACGAAAGCCGATTAAACAATTCCTCCGGCGGTCTGAGAGATGCAGACGAATAATTTCGCTCGAGTTATTTGGGGATTTAATTAATCCCGCGATTCCCGTTCTTCCGCTTTCGCTTCTCAATTAAAAAATATAATCTAGTCTTTTTATACGTTTAATCACTCCGGCCCCGACTGAATATTCCTCGGCATATTTAAAGAAAACGCCTCGGGGGATCTTTTTCTATATCGTACGTATATAGGTAGACATTTGCTTTTCAATTATCAGAAATCCACTAATTAGAAAGGTACTTGTACACACAACGATTTCCATCCATATTCAAGCAAATTATCACTTTGTGTAAGAATGAAAAAGAAATTGGCGCTCGATAATTGTCGAGTACCCTGAATGCAGCGCGATATTGACGCGCATATCGTGCTACATGATAAGACGTCGAAAACCTGGGGAATAAATTGAGTCGCTGCACAAATTTATTGTAGCAGCTCGATTTATTCCCCTCTATAGCTAAAGAGGGAGGTAAAACAGAAAAGAAAAAAGGAAGGACTGAGGGTGGATGCGTGCAGCGTCGCCGGGAAAAAAGAGAGAGTCGGCGGGCGCGTCTGCCGGGGGAGAATATCGACTTGTCGTAATGTACTTTATAGGGTTCTCGGCTTGCGTGCAGAAGAGAGCAAGAGAGAGAGGGAGAGCAAGAGTCGACGTTTTATTGGCCGACGCGCGGCGAATTCGAGAAGCACCGAGAGCTTTCATCTGATAAAGGAAGAGAAAAAAAAAGGAAAAGGAGCGAGAGACGCTAAAAGCTGACTTGACACTCGGAGAAGTCTGCAGCGTTCGTTTCCTATACCAAGGGCACTCGAAAGCTGGTATTTGTAATATATCGCTGCGAGGACGATTCGAAAGCTATCTCCGGTTACACAACTGCCGTGCGTTATCTGGACGAGTCACATGTAGTATATGTTTTACGTAATCTAAAGGGACGGATAGATAGATCGATTATTATAATATAACAATCGACCATTGTAGTATACACAAAACCAAAAAATAATAGTAAAATAGTATATAGCGCCATCGTACCCAACTGTTGTTAACATTTCACAAACAATGCAATAGCATTTATTAAAAATTATAATGAAAATCATCGCAGCCACAAAGATAATAGGCCCACTGCTACATTGACGCACTTACAAGGATCAACCTTTATGATATAATCAACCCGCGCAACGGCGTCCTTCTGAAAAATCCACGAAACTGCACAATAGCCTGGAAATAGACCCGGCGAGAAAGAGCGGCGGCGGGGGCGCAAAAAGAAAAATCGAGGATGCGCGCGTGCGACAGCGGCGCCGGGGTCCCCGGGATTAAGCGATCCGGGACGCAAGTAAGAAGAAGCACCTTTGCTGGCTTTATTTCGCGAGAGGGCGCCGACAATGGACGAGTCCCTGTATAAGCCTCTGCCCGCATACACACACGCACGCACATACAGAGGCATCGTACACACACCGCGAGTCGCGAGCTGCCAAGGAGACGTGGGCGCGACAAATATATCTACTCGTCCCTCTCTCTCTCTCTTTCCCCGCACGTGGCCACCCGTCCGCTCTCTCTCTCTCTCTCTCTCTCTCTCTCTCGCTCCCTCGTTATGTAGAAGTCAGTCGCTATATTCCTCTCTCCCTCCCCGTCGGCTGCCGTGGGACTCTCGCGGCGCGCTCTCGTCTACGAAGATATACGCGGCGGCCGCAGTCGCGCTCGAGCAGCTCAACCAGCAACAGCACCCCGGCCACCGGAGCAGGACACAGCTCTCTCGCAACCCTCCCCCCTCGAGCCGATACCACCTGTATAAACAACTTGTCCGAGCTGTACCGGTAAACCATACCGCGATGCGGCTCTCTTTCTCTCTCTCTCTCTCTCTCTCTCTCTGTTGTTGTCTGTCTGTGCTTGGCATGTGTGTACGCGAGGTGCGATAGCCGCGATAACACTCGGCCTCGGCAACGGGCTTTTTTATCCTATCGATCTTCGCGAGCTTATCTCGGAGATTTGCCTGCCAGCTGTCCGTGTATATCCTTGCACACCGCGACTGCGAAACATATGTTACCAAAGCCGCTTCTTCCTGCGCCGCGTTATTTTCCTGCATTCCTTTTCTGATTTCTATATACGTGTACCTGTGTATCTGATTTGGCTTGGATGAGGGAATTTTGATTTTATGCAGGTGCTTTGGCTTTGTTTATCGCTATGTCGCGTACCGGTGGCCGTTGGATCTCGTGCGACTTTTTCTAGCGATAGAGAGATCGGCTAAAAGCGCGGCTTTCGAGTTCGCGGAGGATAGCTTGTGTTTATGTTGACTGGTTCGCGCGCGGGCGCGCATCTGTTGACTGTGATAAATTAATGTTTTCCCAAGCTTGATATATAGCCTTAGCTGAACTTGCCGAGTCTACGTTATTGCATACCTAACGGTATATATATATATATATATATATTCGAGTTTTTAGAAGACTGTTTGAACGAGATAAGTTACATATTAATTTAGGATAGAATTTGTGCAATGGAAGTTTCTTTCGCTCGATAAGATTTGAGAAATTGATTTATACGCTCGATTATTTATTCTTGGTCTAGATATTTTTTTTGCGCGAGCTACCGTCGCTACTCTATTTAACTTATAAAAGCAGTTTAAATTCATGCTTACCCTGTTATCTTGAAAGCTATGCACTTCTAGGATTAGATAGAAAAGAAAAAAACCTTCTTTTCATTACGTTCTAGATTTTTCGCTTAAAACTGTTGTTCAAAATTTCAAGCATCGAAGATTGGATTTTAAAGCAAAGTTGAACATTTTACATTGGTTCCCTATATATATACGTATTGTTATTAGCTTGAAAATAATCGATTCGAGTAAAAAGGTGCTGGATGGAGAAGAATTTTAATTAAATATACATAATATCGATCACTTTCAATAATGCATAATGATTTCCAGTAAGTGGAATGATTAAAGTTTCATCTATACGTTTCAATTTTATTCTGCATAATGTAGTTGTCGGAACATTGACAAAATGTGCATGTAAAATTCGATCATTCTACTGCCGTCGTGTCATTATACATAACTATTTATGTATAATTTAAACTTAAAGTGATCGATTCAATTTATATAATTATTATATTTTATTAATTTATATATTTAATTAAAGACTTATTGTCTTAATTAAAGCTTGAATTGAACAAGAAAAATATAATTAAGTATGTTACTAATATCTGTTGAAGTTTTGCATTTAACACTTTAGGATAAATACAATGTGTTTTCGTGAAATGCAGAAATTTTTCAATAATTATAATAGAATGGACAGAAACTACAAATTTTTAGTATAAAAAACAGATTTGGTTTGAATAGTTAATCTCGTATCCTATGGAAAATTAATACTTTTTAAATTGGTTCCTCACAAAGAAAGCTTTATATTTCGATAAGCCTGGCTCTTTATGATATTGACAGCATTTAACGATACACAGACAAGTAATTTTTGTTAACTTTGTGTAAATTTTTGCTACAATAATCTACAAATAACTTATTTTACACTGTGATATAGTTATTACAAAATTAAAATCGTAAAAAATTTCATTTAATAAGAAGTTGCACATCATAATTTTTTTGAAAAAAACTGGTAAATTGAACAGTTGCACAATAATTTAATTTTACTACTATGAAATCATAAAATTTTATGATATTCACCGCGTGAGTTAAGATTTATATCGCGTCTTTTACGATATATTTTCTGTCTGTACATATATATTTTGGGGAGCGTGATAAATTTAATTTTCTCTAACTGAAAATTCGTGTTTAGCAAAGTTATATTACTTTCTTGAGCATAGCACTTTCTGCGATCGATGATAAAAATATATAAGCTTCTTCCGTACGGTGGTGGTGCAAACGCATAAATATTTATTTGGCTGAGTAAAATAAAATTTCTTTTTAGTATATTATCTCAAAAATCAGAACTAAATGTCAGTAAAAATGGTCGTATCCTGTCCAATCCAGCTTTTGTACTTTATTTGTTTATACAAAATACATTTCATGTTCGTAAACATGTATATTTTCATATAGGTAGGCAATATTTTTACATTAAATATATTAATATTATAAATTTTAATACGATAAAAGAGTTGAATCAGTATATAAACGGCGCATAATTTTCAGTATTTCGCATTATCACCGAGTCAAAACCATTGTAACAAATTATCGCTGAATAAATCAACTTCGTTTCCAGAGAGTAATTGTAATGTTTGAATTTTGAACTTTGCTATAGTAATTAACGGAGAAATGACGTTCACTTTTCGGAATTGCTGTAGTTCCACTAATTATGCAATCCTGTGCAAGCCAATAAACTTTGTAAATCACCAAAATCCCATTGTAATCAAAATCAGAATTAACGAGTGAAATATCAATTAATATTTTCTCGACATATTCATAAGCTCAACAAAGTTCTTGATAAAATGTATTTTGTCGGTAAACGTATAAGTTTATAGAGGAAAAGTATTCTTTTTTAAAATCTTTACTAAATCTTTAAAAAATTTATTTTCCTAAAATCACCCACCCACTTTGCAAACAACAAAACTTATTTCTCTTTAACTTATTTCTCGTGTAATGAATAAAAAAGTAACATTATTTACCTAATCTCAGCAGTATGATTTGCGAAGCTTAGTTTTACCGATACGCACGTTAACGCACACACACAGACACACACAAATGTTTCACGATACAAAAGTGATTCACGCTAATAAAAGAATTCCACGAAGCTTCTACGTAATTTGTATGTAAACAAAAATAAATACCTACCGCCTCCAATGTTTTTCCTCGCATATAAGAAAGAAGAAAAACATTGTTCCGACATATTGTAAGAACAGCAGACAAGCTTTAAAAAAAATCCCCACAAAGTGTGTGTATATAAGAAGCAAAAATCGCTGAAAGAAGTTTGATCGAGTTACAGAGAGGGAAGAAAAAAAAGGCCAATAGAGGGTTCGAGGGCCTCTGCAGGCGGCGGCAAAAGTTATTTGCCGCAGCAACAAGTCGGCGGCGGCGGCGGCGGCGGCGGCGAGGCGCAGCGACGTCCAATTACAATTAATAGTCGATCGGGGCGCTCACAGTTAACTGGCTTCCCCTACTCCTACCATCAACGAAGACGCTGCTCCGCACACGGGTTCATCATGATAAATAACAAGGTCTTCATTTCGAGAAAAAAATCGAACTAGGGGGACAGACCAGAGAGAGAATATATAGAGGACAAGAGAGAGAGATAGAGAGAGCAAGAGAGCGAGAGACTAAGGAATATAATGGTTTCGTCGGCCGTATTAGGGGCAGCCGCCGGTACGGGATTAGCTCTGGTAATTGCTGTCACTATCGTTGTTTACAGGTGAGATAGTCTTTCGATATATCCTGGGCTTTTATCATATTTTCTCCACTGACCTATTTGTTTTAACGCGATTTGCTGCTCGCTAGGGAGCGCTTCTTTTTTATTTTTATTTTCAACAATCAGGTTTTGCGAGGATATAAGTGAATTTTCAAAGTTTCAGAACATTATTGCGCTTTGTTTATACTCGCGGCAGAGTTTCAATGATTTTTGAAGAATGCGCGGGGCATTAAAATTTACATAGGAATTCCCTCTGTATATCATGTTTTGTTTCTGAGAAGAAGGAAAAAGTTTTATATCAAACTTGGGGGCCTCCGAGGGAATCAGAACGTCTCGCGCGAGCTTTTCTGCTTGTTATGACAGTCCTTCAAACTTCGATATTTTCTATACGCTCTTTTTGTCGAGCGTATAGAACCGAAAAAAAAAACTGTCTATATGCTTACTTTTCCAATTAGAAAGTTTTACGCGACAAAATGAAAAGTACAGGGGCTAATTGCTATTTTCGTTTACAACTCGATTCCCTGCAATGAAAAACACTTGTAACTTGCGATCAATTTACATAAGTTCACCTTGTATCTTTTGAATATATGAATGTAAATGATTGGATTACACGTGCGCGTGCTTAATTAAAGGTCACCATGAATTAAAAGTAAATTTTTCTCTCATCAATAGCATATGCCCTTTTAAATATTTTTAAATCATGATATATGTAATTATCTAATACCATTATATTTATTCATTCATTTATATAATAATCGAATGAAGCCATCCCCATTGAAAAAAATTACCTGCAAAATAGGCTCGTTAAGACGTAAATCAAAAAAAGCTACTAAATTTTGAAAATTGCGAATGCCATATATTTATCAGACTGCATTGAAATTCAAACTGAACTTATTTTACAATGAGACTTGAATCGTTATCTCGTATGGCTGCGCAAGAGGATTTCTTTATCTCGGGGCGAAATTGCAGGTACTACTCGTCGGGTCGTCAAGTAAAGAGCTGGAGCTCGTTGGACCGTTGGCCCGATCCACCAAAATGTCCGAGTCTGATCTGCAAAAGTCAGGGCAAAGTGTTGCGACAGCAATTGGGCGGCGATCCGGAACAGGCAGAGGCTGGAGGCCACGATCCCGAGGCCTGTCACGTACTCGACTGCTGGCGAAAATCACGCACCTGTTACTATGCCGTCCAGAAAACGGTCAGTTACCATATGTATACACATACCCCATACACGAGTATATAGCATATTATCTGTATATATCCAGACACACACACACACACACACACACACACACACACACGCAATACCAGTGCGAATTGATTATGTGTGTTCCGGGCGCATTATCCGCCTCGCTGAGATTTACGCCTGTCCGCGGGTTGTTCGTGAGCTTTCCGCCGCCGCCGGGATTTCCCGGGAGATAGCTGAAACTACCTCTTCAGCGCGTTATGTACGGGGTATTTTTAAATAAAGGAGAATTCTTTACCTCTGATATTTTTCCGAGCGATTCATTCGTTCAGTGGAAAAAGCATCGCGGGCTTATACAAGCGGGGGAGGAGCTATTTTTCCCATGAATTCGATAGTTTTCTAGGGGATATTGAATTGGAGCGTCGCGGTACGCAGGCTTTCGGGGATCGCGTACTTTAATTTACATCATTTTAGCATTTCTAATCCTTGCCGATACGATGAACATTCCCAATAGCCGCCTAATGCTATACGCGGTGGTGAAATTGAAAAATTCACTCGAAATTTCGGTTAGTTTTGGGAACGAATACTGTAAAATTTTATTTTCTTAGTTCTTGTGGTTTTCAACTAATTCTAATAACTTGCTCAAGTTTAGAGAGAGAGAGAGAGAGAGAGAGAGGTATATCGATTAAAAAGAAAACAAGAAAATTAGAGCGCAAGAAGATGTTGTTCTTGTTTCCATCGGTCGGTAAAGTCGAGTCCTTATCATCCCTGTATCAAGGACTGGCTATATAGCAGTCACTAACTATACATATAACACGCGCGCGCTCTCTCTGGAGTGTCCGCGCCGTCTGATCCTACGCGACTTTCTCTACTTGTCGGGTACATCAGAGCTCGACTGTTGCTTCCAACGCTATATAGCTTAATCAACTCCGGGTGTATAACGTATAATGCGCTGCTTTGGAATCGCGCCGGTTCGACGTATAGAGTGCACGCCAGTGGCGGAATAATTCTTGCGATCGAGCGATGAATTTTAATGTGATTCGGATGCAGTTTAGTTGTACCGACAATATTCATATTAATATGTATAATTGGTATTTTTGTTAAATGCACAGTAGTTATCGGCCGGAACTTTTAAGACACTGATATAGTATTTTTAACATTGTAAAAGAATGTTGTTTATAATAGATGAAAAAAGTATTTTTAACTCTGTTAGCATAGCTATGTCGATACGTTTTGTTTTAATGAAATAGGCATTGATCTGTAGCTTCGAACGATATACTTGTATGTAAAAGGATTTCAATTTTTGCTTAGAAAGTTTATTTACAGTGAGAACCTCTCACGTTTATAAATTGTAATAACCTAGAAAGTTTTAACGAAACAATTCAATTGGTTAAACAGTTTCATAAAAAAAAACAAACAAGAGGTCGCAGTTACGTATTTATTCATCTGTTACAATTTACCGAACTTTTCCTGCATCGGAATTCGATATCCGTTCGTAATTTGCGATCACTGCGTGATACAGAATATACTTTCGACGATATTGCGACTTGTAGTACACCTATTAGTCGCCTTTGTAAGCAGATCTTCGAGAACAATATTATATTGTCGGATACTGCTATGTGGCTTAATCATACATATCGAGCGCTGTCATGATATGTATATTACATTTATGCTCATCATCGTAGCAAGTTAATACGCAATTGATATAGGTGACGTTCGTACAAAGCCTGTTATCGTATCACCTACATAAACACACTAATTCAAAGATATCATACATATATATATATACGATAAAAAATACGGAGGATAAATGTTTGTGGCCTGTATCGAGTACGAAAATTGTAATTACAGCAGTAAAATGACTTGATATCTAATACTAAAACCAATACCTCTCTGTATAATACGTATTAGTCCTCAGTTTACTGACGGACATAAGCTGTATTGGGTTTATTTCACCGTGACTAAACGTCGGATAAAACGACTCTCCGAAAGCCTGAAGCAATGTGGAGTTTCAGTGCTGTTGTGCAATAATACATAACTTGCGAGACGGCACGTTTCTTTGTGACTCGAGAAGGATTTTCTGCTTGACGCATCTATGGCTCTCTCCTCTTCTTCTTAACACAGCTTACACAACTTCAAGGAATCCCTAATGAATTATGCTTAACAATCAGAAACACATTATCTTCATTTATGTCTCTGTAAGCATTCTATTCTATCGTTTATATCCGTTTTTTTTCTTTATCCGGATGGCAACTCTCCCCAATAGTATGTCATCATCTCAGTAGTACTATCTGTAATTTATTTCGTTTCTCATGTAAACGATATGCAGACACTAAAGTCATAACCGTATCAAGTTAATTTATACGATATTACGGTACTTTCGATTCTCTTTATGCGTTCGCGCAGTCGTTTAATTTTTTACTCACTTCACTTGTTCCAAAAGTTCTTTAGACTTTGATCACTTGAAACTGCTGTATGTACTTTTCGAATTTACAGACTGAAAATTCTTATACAGAGCTATAATCAACTGAATTTACGTCGAGTGTGATCTACGCTGTTGAGCATATATTTATATATATATGTATATATATATATGTTTCAATTTACGAACTCCGCACCTTTATTCTTCATTTTCTCCATCGCAATTTCAATTCGAACAATTCGGTTAAACTTCTGTGCTTAGGTACCGAAATTGCCGATATCGATCGCTCAACATCAGTATTGAATACAGCCTTTCGCTTTCATCACTCGGCAAAACTCCATCGTTCGTCTTCCAAGCATAGAAAAAAAGTCCTATTGTATTTCTCAACGATTCTTTTCCGTCTCTTCGTTACAAACTATCATTTGAAACATAGATTTGGAAGATGTCCAAGTTTACCGCATTTATTACCGCACTCACAGTACTTGTGTAATTATCGGCGGTAAACAACGTTACCGCGAATTAGCAATCGTCGTGTCTGCTTGTTTACGTCCTCGGTATATGAGCGTCCAGTGGTTACGTCCATCCTCGGTGTCTTTGTCTTCGCCGCGTCTCGCCCTATCGATTCCAAGAACAATCACCCCGCGGTATAAAGACCAAGACCTTATTCGCCTCTAGCCATTTCCTTTTTTTTTTACAGCATCGCTCCAGGATCCCTCCCAGACGATAGCTGAGTGGTTCTCTAGATTGCTATGGGGAATTCTGCCAAAGTTGAACGGCTTATTTTCCCACTGCATTTTTTTCCAGCTTTTGTACATATCCACGATCTTTCGCGGGTTTTACCCAGTTCTCGTATCATCGTAAATTTTGAGCAAACGAGTTATTTGGATTTGCATCGGATCCCGTTGGAAGGCGCATAAAAAGCTTTTTCATACTTTGCAAAAAGGGTTGTATACATACATATATAAAATCTGTGTATAAAAGCTGTGTACCCCTTGGCACTTGATTTGCTCTACAATATACAGTTGAAGCCTTTCGCATCGTATCGTCCTATCTTATATAAGATCCTTTGTCCCTTCAACCAAACTCATGAAATGCCTCGCAGCCTCCAAGGCTCCAACTGTACACGACTAGCGCACCTATACCCTGATTCGTCTTTGTTCGTCAAGCATTTCCTCATTATCTTTTCCTTTGACTCGCGCATATTATGCCCGCGCGCACTTTGATCAATCATGCGTGTATACCGTTTCCCATCAACTTATCCTGCCAACTTTTTCCTCGATATTTTTCCTTATCACTGTCGCGAATAAAAAAAAAAGACGATGATCTCGCGGCACGAGGAAGGCAGGTATATAGGGAAATTGCAAGGGGCACGAGACATCGAGGCGGACGGGCATATCCTGCACGTGTCCGAACTCGATATAATATTTATTACAATTAGGAATCGATGCGTGTGAACGTCATATTAAAATATGCGCACTCTAGAGGAGGACAATGGGAATTGGATCGCAACATAAACGGAAACGAGTCTTATATCGATGCAGAGATACAGCTGCAGGTTATTGGGTTATAATGAATCAATCTCGCGGTCCTTAAAAGCTGCATCGACTTTTCCATCAAGTCCAAGAGGTATATTATACGCTCCGATTAACATCAACTTCATTGTCGAGAGGATGGGGGAAAAAAGTGCCGGAGAGAGTTGTACAAGCGAACCGAGGACAGACTTTTCAAACGTTTATCGCTCTCGACGCTCAATCTTTTCCATTTCAAACGCTTTTGCGTCAATTATTATTGCTCTCTCTCCCTCTCTCTTTCTCTCTCTACACACACACACATATATATATATATATATATGTATATTAGAAGTCGAATCGAGATTTGTACTCGCGCTCACTGCGCAATTTTATACACATTATATTCAGTCTCCGTGTATCCAATGCATCAAATGGAGAAATATGCTTCATAACCGATATACCGTTCGGCTGCCAATCGAGTAAACACGTTATTAACTCTAAAAATTACCAATTCGAGCTCGTAAATGCACGCGTATGTGCAGATGAAAAGACCAGAGAGAATAAAAAAACTTGAGACTGCGGAGAGAGAGAACGAGTGGTCGAAAAGCAAGTGGCGCGTGAGAGTAAACATCAAGAGAGAGATAGAGAAAGAGAGTGGGAGCAATGTTCGAGGCAACAACGTCGAGTGTATAGTAATAGCGTACATAGAGCGGAGCTGCGAGTTTTGAGGCTCGGGGAATGACGTATACTTGTTGCGGCGGTGGTGGTGCAGGTGCGTGTTGCTGCCCCTCTCTCTCTCTCTCTCTCTCTCTGTGTGTGCGTCTGTCTCTCTCTAGCTCGATGGGTCACAGGGGCCACGAGGACGCGCCGCGGAGGACGAAGCCAACCTCTCTGCTCTGCTTCTGCCGCGCTGTTATAATACACGCGCGTAGAGGTATGCTACCGAGAGAGAGAGAGAGAGAGAGAGAGAGAGAGAGAGAGGGAATAAGTCAGTCCGGACTCGGGTGCGAGTGTGGCGGAGGACGATCGATACAGCGCTACTACACTCGCTCCCTCTCCCTCTTTCTCCCATGCGATATTCGCGCGCGCGAGCCTTATGGATACCACCCACGAATCAATCTCTCTCTCTCTCTCTCTCTCTCTCTCGGTCTTTCTCCTTCTCCCAACGAGACTCGAGAGCGTGGCACACGAGCGGCGCAATCACGTATATCCTTCGCCGCTGCAGAGCTGCACACGCCGCGATTACTCTTGACGAGCTTCCTCGAGGAAAATTTCCTGAGCATTAAAGCTCGCACGGGTCGCGCGGAGGCTCCTCGTGCCGCACACGCGCCCACCGACTAAAAAAAAAAACAAAAAAAAAAACCGACCGCTATTATGCTCCTACCTGCGGCAGCTCCGTCCCGATCCAATAATATATGGGCGTGGCATCATCGCACCCCCAATCTGCACTTTGCCCAAACATCCGTTATCCTTATTATACAGGTTTTGCATGAACCCGTCGAGCTGCTGCGAGGGGGGACTGGGAATCCAGGCTGACCGCACGCGGCTATTACTACTGCGACGACAACGACGACGACGACGACGACGAAAGGGGAAAAGAAGCCTTCCGCAGTCGGCGAGTATTTCGAAATGTATACAAGCCGCGTTTGTATATATACATCCGGTGGCGTGTGCTGGAGCGTAATATACGACGTATAGAGCTCGAGTGGAGTTGCGTATATAAAGATCCCCGTTGGGTTTGTAAAAGGAGAGGAGAGTTCGGGGGTCGGAGGCTGGCTGGCTGGCTGCGGCTGCGAGGAAACAAAAATGGGCGAGGTGGCGAAACAGCTAGAGCCGAGTGTAGGATACGAGGCCGGAGAGCAACAGTGGGATATCGTACACGCGCCCGAGGACACTCGCGCGCGCGTATGTGTGTGTGTGTGTGTGTATACAGATCGAGGGAGAGGTTGGAAGGGAGTAGGAGAGGAGGGGAGTAACCTGTTGCGGCGCACGCAGCGTAGCGCTCTCTCTCTCTCTCTCTCTCTCCTCTCGCTTCCCTTTTTATTTTCGGTTCCTCGTCTTCGACGTCGTCGCGTACAGCCTCGCTCGACCCCCACACTCACCTCTCTCTTGGTGGGGTTGTGTGGCGTGCGCGCGCTCAGCGGGTCGACCAAGGGAGAGAGAGAGACAGAGAGAGAGAGAGAGAGAGAGCGACAGTCGGCACACGCAGCAGCAGAAGCAGAAGCAGCAACCAGTGTACAGTGCGATTATGCTGCTCGATCCCGCACGACCCTCGAAGCTCCCACTGCCACTTGTATAGTCGTCGCGGTCATCGTCGCCAACTCTCTCTCTCTCTCTCTCTCTCTCTATCTATACATCCGCTGTAGACATCGACTGCATAGAGCGCACATCGGGCGTAAATACAGGGCGAGAGTTGCGCTGATCCTCGGCGCTCGGCAGCTGCAGGGTAGAAGCGAGGCCAAGGCAGAAGAGGAGCCAGAGGAGGTGCGAGGCTGGGCCGTGGTTTTGGAGGCGGCGGTCAAGTGCGTCAAGGTGCCGGACAAGCTGTCCGAGGTATTCGGCGATGTGCTCGAGCTAGCATGCGGCCAGCCAGCGGCCAGTTCGTCCCAGCAGTCGCTCCAGCACCAGGAGCTGACCGCGGCTGGTGGTTCAGCCGCTGGCGGTGGTGCGAACGCCACCTCCTCCTGCACCCCGGCCACCAGTGCTAGTGCCAAGATAGGGGCTATCACGGGTGTGGCGATAATAAGGGGCAGATGGACCCAGCGCCAGGCCAGGGTCACCTCCTCCGCCTCGTCCTCGACCCAGTCTACCCAGGATAGTCAGGACAGCTCCGAGGTAGAGAGACCTACACACAATATATATCTGTATAACGTACACACCCCACTCCCTCTGACAAACCCGAAAAAACTTTAAGGCTTCTAGAGCTTTTTTTTCCCCCTCGTGTGTGTCTCTCTCTCTCTGTGTGTGTGTGTGTGTGTGTGTGCGTGTGTGTGAGGGAACGCGCCCCACTTGTAAGCCTTCGCACGCGTAGCCCGAGAGACGTACGTTTCTCACCCAACCCCCTGCCCCCCACTACGCTTCTCTCTCTCTCTCTCTCTCTCTCTCTCTCTCTCTCTCTCTCTCTCTGGCTGTGCGTGTGTGTGTATGCGCCGAGGAGTACAAGGACGCAGTCAACTTTTCTTCCGTTCGCCGCCTTCTTTTCGACTACGACTACGACTCGCGCCCGACTTACTCTACGCTTCTTTTTCTACTTCTTCTCCAAGACTACTACCGCCTACTTTTACTTTGCCACTTGTTGTTGTTGTTGTTGTTGTTGTTGTTGTTGCTGCTACTGTGACGTTTGTAAACTGTGCAGCGACATGCACCGGTCGAGTGTGCGCCGCTCGAGGAGACGCGAATCGCCAACGGAATCAGTCACTTGGTGCGGCTCGTCCACCACAGCTGCTCCACTCGCATCTTATTATTTACCTACCGTGGCTCGGTTGTTGTTGTAAATTAACTCGCGCGTTACACCCTCGCAGCTGCGGCTGTATATATATGCAGTGACTATGGGAGCTGGTAAGTTTGACATTTTTGTAATTTGAACGCGTTGTGTTTTCGGCTTCTCTGCCAGCAGGTAAATAAACAAGGACTATAGACTTCGAACGCGGGGAAATCGAGGAATTTATTGTGAGAATCGAACACTGCGTGCCGTGGACTCGGTGGAAGCTTCTGTTATATAAATACATATATATACTCCGCAATATCCTGGCGGGAGCAGCTTAAAATAATACACACACAAGTATAGCTTAATAGCCCTATACGGGCCCTCCGTCTCTCGCCCCTTCTTGCCCCCCTTCGTGCCAACTAAATAATTCAAGCAGTTCATTTCGTTCTCTCTCACTCTCTCGCTCTCTCAGTCCTATATATACGCGATATTATCTCGAGATACATCGAAAACATTTATTTTTTGTTCCCCTTTTACCTCTCTCTAATCCACCCGAGTGTCCAGCTCTGTGTGTATGGTATATGTAGTGCAGGTGAGCCAGCTCGACGATAATAACGCCAACAACAAACGCGCGCGTAGTATTTTTATTTTTCTAGGTTAATTGTGTTTCTTAAAAACTTTTCCCGCTTTCTTCTTCCCTGACCACCCCGCCACGAAAATGCCTTGTTATTCACCCGAAAATCGTTACTTTTCCTTGTACACACACAGAGAGAATGAGAAGGAGAGAGAGAGAGAGAGAGAGAGAGAGAGAGAGAACAAGCCGAAAATTCAACTTATCGCCTGCACCGAATCGTTGAAATTAATATCGCGATGTCACGAGATGTGTGTGTATGCAGCGTGAAAGTTGGATGCGAACGTCAAAGACTATACACCCCGTAAATATATATCTGGGCGCGTGCATTGAACCGATATCGTACAGTTATTGCTTCCGTTGTATATACAGCCGCTACAATAATTACTGGGCAATCGCGCATAAGCCATTGACAGGTAGTTTAAACTTGCGTTACCTACGCGCAGACTAAAGTTTCTATTTAAACTCGTGTATGAAAAGACGCGTGCTAGTGTGTGCTAGTGTGTGCGTGTGTGTGTTTCTGGATCGCGGCGACTGCAACGGGACGGGCGGGGATAGAGATGACGCGCGCGCGCGCGCGGGGAATCAACTTTTTAAAACTCATTCAACGGTCACCATCGATAAACTTCGCAATTAAAGGACAGAACTTTTGTGGGACAAACTTTGTACTCGATTCTTTTTTCTTTCTTTTCTTTTTTTTTCTTTTTTTTTTTGTTACAAACAAAGAAACGAAAGGAAAGCGCAGCTCGACGGAGTTTGCAGTGACACAAATTATTACTTGCGGCAGATGATATAATTTGTAGCTTATACTAGAAATTATCTTATGTTGGTGTGCTTATGAAGTTATTATAAAGTTTCCGTTGCTCTCTTTAAATCAATATTGGATGTCTTCCTGCACAAAAGTATTCGTTATTCAATTTACAAGAATACGTTGAGAAATCAGATACGCGTCTGCCAGATAATAAAAATCTGGTTAAAGTCTGTACAAGGTTTGGCCAAAGTCTGGATCATATGACTAATATCATGTAATCGACCGATCAACGAATGGTCAAATATTAATTCCAATCAACCATTTAATACTCTACCTATTTTTCTATCGCGACCTATTACTCTTTACCCAGACTTTTAACCGACACCTTAACCAATCCGCTTATTTACGACCAACAATGCGTAAACCGAGAACAGAGTTTGAATAATGGCCGTTCGGATGAATCCAATAATAAACACGTGGGCGCAACAGCCAGAAAACAGTCAAAGCAGCGGCACTTGTTGCTGCTTGAACTCGCCGATGACCTTCTTAACCAGAGTCTCACTTGGGGCTCCTCTTTTTTTCTCTCTTCTTCCAGGAGTTCAACATCGCCAAGGAACAGCATGCTGTTCAGCCATCCGCAACGAGTGAATCAGGTAAGCGCGCGCACACTCACACACATGTAATTCATAACGTACTATAGGAAATGTTGGCAAAGTTGAAATGTCCCTGTAATAGCGCGCGGGAGGGTCAGCACTTGAGTGGTACAGCGCGCTACGCGGGCGTCATTGGATTTTACGACTAATAAGGAGAAGCGCGTCAGAGAGCCCGAGATGCACTAACTTGCCGTTTCACCGCGAACACCATTGCACACGGTCTCGCGCCCTCGATGACTTTGGACTGTCGCTTTTGGAAGTATCCATCGGAAATCGATATGTAGGCCACTTTTACGGCTTCGAAACCTCGGGCGCTATTACGATTGATGAAAAAGATCGCGTTACCGCGTTATATTAAGAAACGAGTGCGCCGACTCTCGCGTTGAATACTGATCGCAGGGGATCCTTATACGTGTCCGCTAAATCTCTATACAACGGTGTATTTTATTTCCAAGGTTCAAATTCGAGTTTGACCAGCGAATATTTCTCCGTGTAAAAAAAAAAGGACACCGGGGAAGAACATTCTTGAATACTTTGAATTCGGAATCCTATGCAAATCTTGCCTTTCGTATAACAGAGTCAAACGAAGAAACTGTGCCTTACACCGAACGACGCCTTTGTTGGCGCATAGGCAAATTCAACGTTCGGCCCAACTCTATCGGAATAGCAGCAGTAATTGACAATGTGAGAATTTCCCTCCTTTCATTCGCGCGCTGAATATTTTTTAATAAACTATCGCGGTACATATTGGGTATAGAGCGGTGGAATCCTGTATTCTCCGAGCGTACGGTACAAAATCGAGTTTCCCCATCGCGTACGTGCCACCGCGCGCCTTCCCATACACCGCATGTTGAAAGATAGCTGCGACAGAGGAAAGCTCGGTACAGCGAGCGCGAGGGAGTGACGATAAACAAAAAAAAAATCCAGGGCTGGCGCAGAGTCGGCCAAGCAGTCGCATGGGCCTCGTCATGGCAAGGACGCTGACGACCCTCTCGAGGCAGCCGTCGACGGGCTCGCAGGAACAGCTGCCGACGCCTCCCCCGGGGGACCAGCAGCAGCACCACCACCACCACCACCAGCAGCACCAGCACCAGCACCAGCAACAGCAGCATTCGTCGGCGACTCCCAGTCCACAGATTCGAGCCTACGGACCGGACGGCCGACATCATAACCACGAGATCCTACACGCCGCTTCCTCCTATCCCCCCAGTAGAGGCTCCAGGTGCGTCTATATATATGTGCTTGTTATATATCGTCTAGAGCTGTAACGGCTCGTTTATATATACGATCTCTGGTGGGAAATTAAGCGAGGCACTCATTGATAGTTATCGCCGTCGAGGCACTGCTCCTTTTTCATTAGAAACTAATTTCTGATCGTTATATTTCAATTGACTACACTCCAACGCGCTTAATATACGCTGAAATGGGACACGAAGTATTTGAACATTATTAATAATAAACACCGAAAGTATTCGCCTATAAACGATGGTTATTAAAAATCAATTACAGTATTTTGAGCATACGTGTGTTTGCACTCGAAGTACATATACGCAAAGGCCAATTTTCGTTCTAACAATAGTAATTTTTGCCGACAAATGAATGTACGCTCGGTAGTATAGGAACTATGAGCAGGAAAAAAACACTCGGCTGCATAATACATAAAGAGGTAATCATAAGCATTTCACGAATGCGAGCTCGCGAATTCCGTTATGTGCAGTTCCTCAAATTATACCCGCAATGCGGATGCATTATTATTCTCAAAAATGTCTGGGCGAAGCCACAGCGACATATGCCCGAAACACACCTGCACAGTTATAGCAATCTCGTATACGTGATACATCTCGCGTAAAACTATCTGCACTATCTGGCGGTTGCAACGAATTACGAAGCAGGAATATTTAATTCAAAATAAGACTATACGAGTTGCTGGGCTAATTTTACTCGTAAGCCGTACATTTACGGGCCCGTAATAAGATCGCGCGTAAATCGGCCTATAAGGACAAAAGAACGTCTCGGAGCTGAAACTGAAATCGTACAATATATATAATCCACGCAAAGATAATTACGGGGAATAAAAGGAAAGAAAAAAAAAGAAGAAGAAGAAGAAGAAGAAGAAACTCCCTACTTCCTCCCCCACAGTTGTACAGGTCGAGTCCACACGCTATATACCGCAAGGCTGCTCAAGCTCTCCTATCCTGCCCTGCTGCCTCCTCCCCTAATTCTCTATTTGTTTGCGTCGCTAAATCGTTTAAATGCCTTTTCCTTCCGCCTCATTCATTTCCGACCGTGGATTTTCTCATCCCCTCCTCCTTCTCGCTCGATCTTCGTGTGCAAGAGAACTGAATATATATATATATATATATCACGAGTTTCTGTGCGCACTCCGCTCTACGTAATTGCACCAAAGAGCCGCATTTCTTTTTTTCGACTGGAAATTTAACTTGCGGGAGTGCCGTTCGAACGTTGTCTCGGTATACTGCTCGTATATATACTCTATTTTTACAATCAACTAAACTTTTGCTCTCTTACGATAGATTAAGTAAATTAAATGCTTCTTAATGTAATTGCTTCTGGATAAACTAAAAAAAAAAAAAACAGTAGTGATGAAGAAATTCAAGATCTTTTGGAAATCGAGGGAATAGTTGGCCTGTAGAGTCAAACTAAAAGTTTATAAGTATTTGACACATGATATGTCCAACATTTGATGGCAATTTTCTCTAGGACGAATTTCCTATACGCTATTTTTGAAGACATCCATTAATTACTTAATAGGATTTAGAGACACACACAGCTATACATATGTGTATATAATATAAAGACATTTAGGATCGAGCACAAGGTGTAGACTTTGAAAACAGTTACGGGCGGAAATGATTCAATTATTATAAAGACAATATTCGCCGTTAAACTCGAGCGTGTACTCGTGTCGAATTGTGTTTGTCGCTGCCTTTATATAAACGCGGCTCTATCGTGCAGTGCAATACATGTATGCGCCGTATACCGCATGTATAGCGATCAGTGCAGGCTATGCACAGCTAAACCGTCGGTCTGCTACGCGAACCCTCAAATTATTCAAAATTTATTCAAGGAATAAACTCGACACCGTGTATACTGGAATTATGCATGTATATATATACATAACACGACTCTGCAGAGTTTCTCCTTCCTCTCCCCGTTTATGTAGCCCATTAATTGCTCTTTCATATTATAGCGCGCGACGCCGATTCGAAATTTGACGCACTCGGCTTTAAGTCGAGCTACGAATCGAGTGCATTAAGCGTCTTAATTAGATTTAGCTCTGATGCAGAGCTGCTGCACCGAGGCGCGGACGAAAGATTCGTGAAAGTTTTGTATTACAATAAAGATCGCTTTATTATAATACAGATGCTCGAATCTCGTTCTAATGTCTTCGTTTCCACATCCGTACTCGCATATAATATTATTCCTGCAGTATGTAATTCAACGATTTAAAAATAAAGCTGGGTATGAATTTGAACACTTGAGACACGCACATAACGCACTTAAATGCAGGCTTTCGATAACAAATGAATCGACATAAATTCTGTAGAAAAATTGGAAAAGAAGGTAGTTTTGAAAAAACACTCGCTGAGTTCGGTGGATATAACGGTGAGGTAAAAGCATGAAATTTCGCTCTCATATACCTACCATTCTCGTATACGCGTCTTATACATATAGCTGAGAGAGGAGAGGGGGAACGAATACAAGTGAATTGAAAGTCAATCGAGGCACTCTCATCCATTATATATGGTTGCCGTCGATCACCAATGGTTACATAATAAAGACTGTGTTTCCTATTATACCGAGTTACGCGCGGAAATTGATATTGCGGCGAGGGTAAGGACGGGGGGAGGGAGGGGAAGGATAGTGGACCAGGTCATATACGGGATAATCCGTCCGTATGTACGTTTAGTCCTTTTTTGTTGCGCGACGAGCCCTCGCTGCAGTCTTCGTGTTTGCGATACATAAACATGGGAGTTTTTTTTCTTGGGAAGAGTTTTTATGCGGCGTCTCGTAATCCATCACTTGGTCGCAAATTGCTCGCTAGTGAAAATCTCGCAAACGCAATACTTAATAAATGCATTAGCTGGCAGATAATTGAAGTACAAGTATGTAGAAATATCTATACTTTGGTCAAGAGCGAATTATTTTACTGCGCTAAAAAGATTCTCTAGCTACATTATGACGGTATTTGTATATGTATTGTATATATTTTTATACATGATTGCGGTATAAAAGGTTTATAAGTGCTGGGATAGAATTTATGAAATAGAATTTTGAGACATAATGTTAAAAACTTGAAAATTTACATCACAGTAAGCGAATAAACAATCCATTTAAAATTTTATCAACGTTGACCTACAATGCGGAATATTCATGCTTAGTTATTTGTTGGAATTTTCATTTATCACAGCAGATTGACGAATCAATGATATGAATTATTAAAAAATTGAATCATTGAGAAATTTCGAAAATTACTTTATAATCTGCTTAAGTCGATAAGCTCTCAATTACGATCCAATTTCAAATTCATTACGTTGATCCGACACGATATTTATTAATAGTAATTTCAAAATAAGTCACGCTTACCAAGGAAAACAATAAGTGCGATATGCCAGCGGTTACACCAGTATTTCCGCTGTAAAGTTGGAAAAGTCAATTCAGCAGGTCTCATGTATATAATCTATATCGATTTCGATGTTCTCGTCTCTTTACCGAGATAAAAACACGTATTCTCAAGGCAAGCCCTATTTTCACCTATGCGGTATATAATTTAAACAATGATACAATGCATATAGGATAATTTTCAGGAAATGTAATAAAACGATCGATCTCTGTCTACGCGTCTGTGTTGCTTTACAGGTCCCCGTCACCGGTACGAGCGGCATCACTGGACGCCCGTTGCCCGTCGCCCCTAGGACCCCCGGGCTCCGTGGCCTCGCTCTCCTCCCTCGGCGGCTCGCAGTCCGTCCTCATGTGCGGCAGCGCCGGCTGTGGCGGCAGCTCGTCCTCCGGCAACTCTACACCCAAGCCATCATCCGGACCCGCTCGCTGTCTATCGCCCCTCCTCATACCCCCGCCACGCGCATCCTTCGCTGCCTGCGGGTACGTCCTTCCTATTATATTTTTATATATACCTTTTTTTCTTTATCTCTCTCTCTCTCTCTCTCTCTCTCTCTCTCTCTCTCTCTTTACTGAGAGAGGAAAGCTATGAATTTTGCGCACTTGATTTGCTTAATGTCTCCATTTTGCGACAAACAGCTTTAGGTATAATCGATACTATTTTATTGTTGTTATTACGGTAAAATTATTTTGTAAAATATTTGTATAATTTTTGCACCACGCCCTTCGGCCACTTGGCTAGGGCGTTAATAAATCGATATCATCATCATCATCTCTCAATTGTCGATAAATCGAAAACGGCGTTTTGTTGCTTGTCGGATCAAGGGATTATATGCCCTTAGGGTATTTACTACTGTCATGATCATCCCCTCTCGCTCTCTCTCTCTCTCTCTCTCTCTCTCTCTTTTATTTTCCGCGACGAGTGGAGGACGAATCAATCGTTGCTCCGCTATTGCTGCTGCGATAAATAAATGGAGAGATGCTGGAATATAAGCCATCTTTGATATATCGGATATTGCATTATTTGCGAGATGGGGGGAAAAGTTTGTTCTCTCGCGCGATGTTTCTTGGAAGTGAAAGGAGACTCGCGCGAAGATAAGAACATGTTATATAGATGTGCTCTCTCAAAGAGAAAGCTATAATAAATATTGCATTCATAAGTTCAGGAGTTTTATTTTTGTAGTGTTCAGTTGAATTCAACCATTACTTTATCTTAGCCTATTTTTCTGTAAGTATAGAGTATAAAAACTGATTGGGTTGCAGGATTCAAAATAATACTGTGAAAATTACAGTTTAAGTTGAAACGAACAACATTTTTTTTTATTCTGTCAAGAATATAATTATTTTCATCAAATGTGGATAAAAATAGCTATGATCACTAGTTAATTTGATGTTGAAAAATGAGTTTTACTATAATCGATAATTTCTTTATAGTTATCGTTTTCTTTATGTTTCTCATAAAAATGTCAAAGCGTTATAAATTTATCCCCTTTCCTGAAACATCCTGAAAAGAGCAATAGTAAATAGAAAAGCTAAAGCTAAAAGCGGGAAAGAATTTTTTTTTCAACCGTAAAAAAGCCGAGGGACAAAGCTCGATACGAATCCCGTATACCGTTCGTAGATGGAATATTCATTTGTTAGCTTTGAAGCTCATCACTATATACGGGAGAATCCGCTCTCGGTATTTTCTTTTCTCATCCTGGCCTGCAGATGTAATCACGGCTAATGAATTTTCCAAGCGAGCATACGACGCGGTATAGAAAGTGCAGTCGGGTGCAGATGGTCGGACCTCGCATAAGTAGCCTCGAGCGCATTGCATATATTTCACGCCAATTAATTGAATTAACAATTCGGTCCTATAGCTGTGCAAAGCGAATCGAAACTCTTTTCGAATTAACATCAATCCCAATCACGGCTTAGCTCTCTCGAATGAATCGGAAGGATATAAAAAAGAGAGAGCCGTGTTCGCGTGTCGGCGAGAGATTCGTATCGAGCTTTTTTTTTTTAAATAATTCAAACAGCGCGAAGTATGCAGCTGATGCGTGAGTAAGATTGACGTGTAGAAATCAAATGGAAATGTCTCGTTTCGCAGTGACGGAAACTCGGCGCCCCCTGCCTCGCCGCTCGGATCGCTCCAGCCCGACTTGTACCAGCGCAGAGATGGGCCTTTGTTCCTCAGTAGCACGAGACGGTAAATTATCTCTCTTTCTCTCTCTCTATCTCTATCTCTATCTCTATCTCTCTTTATCTACTTCCTTCCCTTTCATTAAACGCAAAGTTCCTATCTCCTTTTCGAAAAATATTCTCTCTTTCTTATTATAAAAAAACACGAGAAGCCATGTTTCGAGTTTCCTTTTATATCTTGTCTTTTTTTTTTCTTTTAAATCGTTTTACGCACTTGCGATTTTCATTGCGAAGCTTTAACTATTTCATTACAGATAAACTGAATTCGTAATTTACATTCCTTTTAAATTTAACTGTGCACTCCACGGATACTCTGAATATGCGTGTATAATGTATACAAAAACTTGGATTAATTTGAATTTGGACATGCGCAAATGTTTTATTACTTGCATCGAATATATATATCACGCGATAAAATTTATCACATTGTTATATTACCTAATTATTTTCACCATAGTGAAATATTCTTTAGGATATTATACCGAATACCGTGAGTAAAACGTATACGTACTATTATCCAACTGATTAATTTCACAGTTTCTATTGCTCAAAGCAAAACATACGATTGGTTAAAACATAAGTTGTACTGACTCGAACGTGGGTTGCACAGGTCGGGAAAGAGCCTGGGCCAGCTGCACCTGAGCCTGAGCTACGACTTCGACAAGTCAGATCTGAACGTCCATCTGATCGAGGCTCAGGAGCTCGCGGGCAGCGAGCAGGGCGGCTTCAACGATCCCTACGTCAAGCTCACCCTAAGCCCCGAGGTGGACGCGCGCAAGCGCCAGACCCCGATACATCGCAACGATCCCAATCCCTACTTCGATCAAGTATTCAAGTTTCCCGTGAGCCACGACGAGCTCCAGGACAAGACCCTACTCTTGCAGGTATATATGTACACACATACACACGTACACACTCTCGCCCTTGTGTATCTATTATATGAATGCCTCCGTTGTACCAAGTTTCATCTGATTTGCAAGTTTGACAAAAGCGACTATACTGGCTGTTGTGTGGCTGTCCTGTTGCACCTAGAGATAATTTTACTTTATCGATTGATATATATATATATATATATATATAATAGATTTTCGTTGCCGTTGCGTTAGGCATTTTCCAAGCTCTACTAAAACTATAATCGAGAATGGTTTGAACGCGAAGTTGTGCGCGAAGAGGAATTAATTTTATGAATTTGACGAAACATTCTAGAGGCGCAGAAGTGAAAGCAATGTACGAGGTTGGTGTGGTTGCAGGTACTGGACTACGATCGGTTCTCGCGCAACGACATAGTCGGCTCGGTGCGAATAGCGTTGGAAGAGCTGGAACTGTCGTCGACGACGTCGCCGATCGAGGTCTGGGGCGAGATAGGCCGCGAGCGCAAGCCGCCCGAGGAGACGCAGGAGGTCCTCATATCCCTCTCCTATCTACCCTCGGCAGAGCGACTCACCCTAGTCGTGCTCAAGGCGCGCAATCTGTTCCCGGCGCATGGTAAGGACAGTCTCGATCCCTTCGTCAAGGTAGGCCTCCTGTGCGGCGAGAAGCGCGTCAAGAAGAAGAAGACGGCGGTGCGCAAGGCGACCAGGTGTCCCGTGTGGAACGAGGCCATGTCCTTCAATGTGCCCTCCTCCTCGCTCGCCTCGTCTGCCATCGAGGTATACACATTTTTAGACCTTACCGGCTCAAGTTTCAATTTCAATCGCGCGGTTCTTTACCGACTTAAATGTGAAGTTTCAAAGTATGTGGATAAGTTCGCGTAGTTTTACATTGCCTATTAGATACTTATTACAGTCTGTTCTGGTCAGTGCAGTTGTTATTGAAAGGAGGATGCCCGCGGATGTAGATAAGAGTGCCTCTCGCACGGGGAACCTTAGTTAACTGTATGACTGTACTGGTTACAAAATAAGAAACATTTTCCGAAAAGACTTATCTGACTAGACTAAAGGGAAACTGAGATGTGCTTTGATAAAGTTTGAACAGTAACTTGAGTGGTATATCTATAGATGCCAATGTCTGGACGTACTCGGAACTCTTCTACTGATCTTATATGTCGCTATAGACGATATACTATCCATTTTAATTTTCCCTTTAGTCTAGTCAGATAAGTCTTTTTGGAAAATGTTTCTTATTTCGTTATCTGTACAATCATAACGATTAAAGAGACTCAGAGGTGTCATGCGGGAGCTCCGCACCGCTCTTCCCGGTGTTGTTTCGTTTATGTTTTCAACTGTTTCTCTCTAAAACGGTCGATCACATACTTTGACCAAGGACAAAAAGTATTCATTATTTAATTCTCTATTGAACCGTATGCTAAGAGTCTATGTTGAAAGTGCACATTTCAAACTTTATTTTCTCGAAAAAATGCTTGGTAATAAATATTGAACAAAATTCAGGGAGACTACTAATACTCTACAATACAATATATTCCAATTTTTTCGCAGCGCTCTGGATTTTTATTTAACCTCTGAACCTCCTTAACTAAGGTTCCTCGTTAGGGGCACAATTACGTATATCTACTTTCTTTATAAAATAGTTAAATATTGTACGAATATTCGCACTTATACTAAGAAATGACCCCTCTGGGTCATGAATTCGGATAAATAAATGGGATGTATTTTTTGAAACCAATTTATGAAAAAACCAAAGCATTTCACCCAAATGATAAATTTATCGAAGTTATGAGACTCTATATACTGTTATTTTGAGAAAAATCAACATTTATAATATTTATATAATTACTTATAACTCAGCTCGGAAAAATACTCAAAATGATTTAGCTACAAAAAAATTAAATGAGAAACAAGGGGCTTACATTTAAGACTTATTGCGTATAAAAATAGAAATTTGCCGTAAAGTTATAGAAGATTAAAACTAAAGAAAAAATTAACCCTAAAACTGCCATATAAAATGACATACTATTTATGGTTTAATTTTTCCACGTTTTCAATCTTCTATAACTTGGCCGCCAATTCATATTTTTACACGCAACTAATCTGAAACTAAAGCTCATTTTTTGTTTCAAAATTATTTAGAGATTTTTTCGAACTGAGTTATAAGCAATAATATAAACCTCGACTTTTATCCAATTATGTAGAAATAATACTATAGTGGTTGGTAACATAGATAAGCTTGAGCGATAGTTTTAATATCCAAACTCGTGATCCGGAGGGCTGGTCATTTCCTAGAGAGTAAAAGGTGAAGTTGCACATTAATCGCGTAAAATGTCAATCTTTTTGCTGGAAAAAGCCGCGCCTCAAATTAATGGATTGACACTCTACGAGTATCGCATACATGCAATGAGATAATAACTTATTTTCACTGATTCAAATTTTGAGAGTACTTACCGACTGGATAAATCTATTTATAAAACAAACGCTCCGAGTAGGTCGAATATATTTCACGTGTCCTCAGATCTGCGTGGTGGACTCGAGCAGCGAACTGATCGGCAACAACGCGATCGTGGGCTCGTGCATCGTGGGTCCTGGTATCGGCTCAGCGACGAGCCTCGAGAGCGGCGCCAATCCCAGCAAGGAGCACTGGCTCCACATGACCCACTCGCCGAGGAAGGCAGTCGCCATGTGGCACACACTCCATTAACATCGGCAATCGACCCCCTTTCTATTATCGCTTGATATATTCTCTCCTACCTTCCCTACATTCCTCCACCCCCACCCACCCACCCACTCCCTCCCCCGCCCCTTCGAGCTTTATCTCTATCTCTTTGCGCGCCATACTCGTATTATAATATACTTTCGGTATATCAGCGCCGATCGCTGCATACAGGCATTACATTGTGCTACAACGGAATCACACACGTACAATACACACCAGACACGTAAATACATCTATATATTTACATATCGTTCTTATATATATCCTTTAAGTGCATGTAGATAGGACATATATATTTTTTTATATGTGAAATTGTGAACGGGATTGGTTTATTTGGGAAAAGATAAAAAAAAAGGTTGGAGTTGAAGTTTCGGTGTTTGTGTCGGTGTTTTTCAAAAATGATGATTCGCCTAACTGAGGCTTCGGTATAATCGCAAGTGGACAGTGCCTAAACGCGATTATTATTATACCTTTTTGTAAATAAATTGACTTTGTTCGTGCTGAGCAGTTACAATATTCTCTACGGTGGATATACGAGTTTCTGCTATAATATGTGAAAGATATGGCGAGCTTTTGGCTTTGACTCACTTTTTAACGAGAGCTGGTTATCGACGAAGAGGCGCAAATTCATTGCTTTGCTTTCACCGTAAACTCATACAATATGCGGTATACACATTGTTTATTTGGCATGAACCTTTGGGTGAAATACGATATTCGGTGGTTAACTTTATTTTATTTGTAAAGGAAAGCTTACATATTAACTTATGCTTCTTTGCAATGAAGACTTTCAAGATCTTTACAAAACTATTTAAAGATATATCAAATTTTGAAAATTGTTATATAATAACTGTTGAAACTCTTGCTGTACCTTCGGACTCTATAATACTTTGCCTAATCATAAATGTAGCGTTTTGCAATCTCTGAAATATCGCTAATAATAATAATCATCCGATTATAAGTGTTTGACCTATTTTCTCAAATCGTTCATATGAAACGCAGCTTACACCACACAATACCGATTACATACTTTTAAATCTGCATAAGAATAAGATTGTCATAATAGCTTCGTTATATTAATTATTCCACCCATTGGTTCAGTTGTTCATTCAATTTCAAAGTAACATCTATTGAGGGCCTATATATATATACACTAATCGATCGCAGCTTCTTTACTTTTTTGTACACCTTCCATCCGATTAGAGATTGTTGTCGGGTTAGTTTTACTTTAAAATATACGTTTTCCTCCTTGTGACGGGTAATTCGTGTAAAAAATTATCACGCGAAATGTGATTTTTTTCTATTCGAAGTGAAAATTGTCCCATAGTGAAAACGCTAATGGTTTCAAAACTCCCGCGAATGGTTTCAACCTTCCACTCGTAATGATGTTTGATTTTTTGTCGCAGTAATCCGCTGTGACGAACACAATTTTCTCTACTACTATATAATCATATCATCGCTTCACAAGTAGAGATTTTGCAAGTTTATATAGTTTATAGGTGAAGTACAAGACTTTTTTCAGAATTTTCGTCCACAATGCACGCATTTTCTTCCTCGTTAGACGAGGGGTGAAAATTAAAAAAAAAATGATGAAGTTATAGGAGATACCATATATTGTACCAGCACAAGCTGCGATTCGACGACTGACGTCTTCTATATAAGCTCGTTCTATATATATTATATACTGTAGTTCCCAGCTCGAGCAAGTGATAAAAAAAAATTAAGAGCGTTGCACACACACTTGCGGCCTACATACACATATAAATATAAATATATATATATATATATATATACATATGATGTACAATAACAAAATATTTCGCCTATTTTTTCCAAGAACTGTCTCGCTACACGCATTTATTGCAACTTATATTTATATTGTATACCTTCAATGGTAAGATTCAATGTTATAAGAGAAATTGCATTTTTCCATTTGTCAAAAAGTACGATAATAAGAAAAACAAAAAACATAAGTATTGAAGTTTTTTGTATGAGTGATCTTCACATTGCTAAGGATTCCCACACGAAGATATAAAAAAAAACATTTTACCATCTGTTAAAAAAGTCATTTTTAATAATAATATTAACAATGAATAAATAGTAATAATAATACTAACAATAATAATAGTAATAACCACAATGAAAGGTACTATAGTAATTGATAAACGTTCCGCGGTCGTGGGCGCGAGAACGTCGTCCAAAATGTACGCTTAATATATATATAATATATATATAATACCTTTTAACTCACAGTATTTCTATATTGTTCTCTATTTTAAACGAAATATTTATTCGCAACGATTATATATATACATATATAATATATATATAATTAAAGAAAAGATATTTCTCTATATTTAAAAAAAGGAAAAAAATATATGTAAATATACTTTTGTCAAAGAGAGAAAGAGATATACAATATATTATACGCGCGCAAAAAAAATTAAGTATTATATACAAAAGTGAAAATAGAGAAAGCGCATTTAAAGCGAGAGACATTTCATGATCAAACCTACAGATTAGTCTTTATTTTAACAATTTAACAAATATCTATTGAAAGAGCGTTTATTAAAAATAGAAAATATTAATGAAAGCGATATGTAAGTAATCACTCTGGAAAAGCAAAGCTGCTTCCTCGCGTTTTCAATGTTCGCTCTCAAAAGATTGTTACAAATCGAATAGTTACGCTTCAGTTTAAATTTTTGGCAAGAGCGCCGAAAGCGCAAAATAGCTGCAGAAATTTCCTACGTAAGGATATGATTGAGACATAATCAAATAAAAATACTTATATGCCTTGTGAATCACGATCGTCGTCTGTATTCAATTTTTATTCACCGTGCAGGGGTTAAACGTTTCAAATTGCTTGAAATGTCTCGCGCGAATCCCGTTACATATATACACATTGTCTGCATAATGTCGTGTGTATATTTTCATGTCGTACAAACAATCGAGATTCGCTTGCAAATCACTGCAAGACGATTGCCTTGCTTTACAAATTAAAAAAAATTCTTGAAAGCAGAGATTATAAAATTTTAAAAAAAGTCGGAAATAATGGTGCAATATTAATGACAAAAAATTTTAATGAAAATAAACATATAAATAAAGTATATATATATTATATTATGAAAAGATCGAATGTCGAACATAATATGAAATGTACGTGGTATAAGATGTTTCAGGAAAAATGTTCTATAGACATATAAATGAATAAAGACGTACTAAAAATAATTGATTGGCGTTGAATGGATATAGGAAAAACGTACACTAGCGTGATTTACATGTATGTGATGTGCATTAAATATTTTTCTTGTCATGTACGATGTACTTTTCGTGATTGGTCCGAAATAAAGAGAAATTGAAAAATTCCCATAATTGTGCAATTTGCATCTAAATAGTTTCTTATTCATCCTTATTTACCTTTGTCCTCGTATACCTACTCATATTTTAATATTATTGTTAAGTACATTAATTTTCCCAGGTTTCTTCTTTTGCTGATTTCGTAAGTTTCTTTTTTCACAATTTGGCACTTCTTATATTTCTTGAATTTTCATAAATAATTATAAAATACAAGCCAATGGTTTATTTATTTTTATTGGAATAAGTTAATAATTAAAATAATAAATATTTACCTCTAATAAGAATTAAAAAATAATATTGTCGAAATGACAAAAATTTTAAATTAACTATTGATCTTTTTACGTACAAAAATACTATGGAACTGCAAGAATTATAAGAATAATGTCAAATAAATATTTCTTGTATTTCGGGCATCTCGGTAGTCGGTACGAGTCGGTTTGTCATCGATAATGTAAAAGTCTACTATTTCGGCTGTTACGCAAACCAATATATATATATAAAAGAGCAAGATAGAGATATAGGGTAGACTTTGTAGTAGAAGACAACGTTCGAAATTGGAATTGGTAAGGTTTGAAATACATGTGCATGTATAAAACGATCAAGCACGTCCACTCTGTACGCCGGGGTTAGGCGTTCAGTGCAGGACACCAAGAAAAGTACAGTGTTATCAGAAATTCGAAGAAGGACTAAAAAACGGAGGGACAGGTCGACAGACTTGTCAAGTCAATCGGTACTCGACCCCACGAAAACTGCATGTTACTGCAGATCAGAACAAGAATTGCTAGGCGAGAACAGAATTTTACTGGCAAACAATTTAAGTAACAATCATGGAGAATCGGAATCCTTTGACACGTTTCATGCACGGTTTATATGCTGTGTTTGATGGGCCAATAACCTTTTTCCGAGGTAACTTACAATGTATTATCTAATCGACACCTTATTTTTCCTGTGACGTTAGGTTAGGTTCACTGTGTATGTGCATGTGCATTGTAACTATACTTTCAGAAAATATTGTGGAACCTAATCAGCAACAGTATCCATACTACCATGAAAAGTTTCGTCGAGTGCCAACTATTGAAACATGCTACACCGATGATTATCTTTGCAAATTTGAAGCCAATGTCCAGTTTCTTCGAGACAGGTATAAATAAACCATACATGAAAATTGCAGTATAAAAATTTGTAACAATTCAACATGTAACTTCCAATTCAAATCTGTTTTTCATTTTCATAGAGAGGTTGATAGTGAAATCCTTAGTATTTTGAGGCAACGTCATGAACACTGCGTTCATGAAGATTACAACCAAAGAGTAGAACCAAAATGCGAAGCGTTATATGAGCGTTACAAAGATGCTGCTGCTGCATGGTTCACAAAGTGTATGTTAATTACCTGTTACTTGCTTGTGTGCAGTTTCATTATTGAGAAGCATAATCTTTATTTTGTTAATTTGCACCCATATTTTTAGATGGTGATCTCGGTCCTATGCCAGATGTCGTTCATGCCTTCATGAAACAAAAACATCGTATGGTGTGGGAACGCAGACATGGAGCAGTTGGTTCAGGAATGAAAAAAGTAGAAGATGTCGAAGTCGAAGAATCACATTAATAAAATTCTAGAGCGATAAGTAAAAACAATTGTGTAGAGAACTTGTCTTTTGAAACAAGCTAATGTACAGTTTCTCTTTAAATAAATTATGGTTACAAAAAATGTTTATAAAATCACTAAGGAAAAAAGAAAATTTTTTTGAACAAAAGATTCATTATTTTATTTTCTCTATCATAAGATACAATGTATGAGTATAAAAATATCTAAGCTATCGTGTCCAACTTGGACTATTAATGATACGTATTTTTGTTCTGACTTTAATTAAATTTTTTACTATTCTTTTTTCACAATGTGTTCATTGCTACGATTATCGAAAAATAAAACGTATTTTAACAAAACTCGTATATCAATTGCCGCTTTTATTTTACAATAAAATAAAATAATAATAATGAGTAAAATCGGTGACTCGTTAACGGCAAAACTATTACGAGTTTTTTAAATGACTTTTATGAGATCGCAGCTTACAAACTAGTTAAATCATTTGTAAATTTATCAGAATTAAAATAGTGCCTAACAAAAACAAACATTCAACAAATTATCATATGGTAATATAAATAAATAAACGAGATTGAAAATAAGAATTTCCTTGGCCTTAAATTATTGCAAATTTAATATATCTTCATTTAGTCCAGTACAAGACCTGAGAAATGTGCTTTGATATTTTCAAATTTACTTAAGGTTCAATAACATCTATATTTAGTAGACGAGAAAAATGTATTTTAGGTATTGCATAGCTTTGTTCAAGTAATCAAAATTTTGAATTTAAATACAGCATCAAAATAATATACTACACATTTTCTAAATGTAATAAATTAGAATATTTATCTTTAGTTGTAAAGATAACATCTAACTTTTTCCAAGGTTTTTATAATGGTAATAGATTAAGAATGCTTATTTGATTATTTTATGACAGTTAAATTTTGGCAGTGTAGAGCTTTTAAAATATTCTCGTTTACTATGTATAGATATATAATTTTGTCTATTTTTCTCATTTATATCCTATACTGACTTTAATTACAAATTTAATTAAAAAAGAGGGTTCACAATTTTCCCATTACACAAGTACTGTTGGTTCTGAGAATGGGTTACTTAAAAGGAAAACAAAAAGTACTTGAAGATCTGTTTGCAGCAATAATTAAAGGAACCATAAGATTTCATTACGAAATTAAATGAAACTCAAATTTTAATAAGTTACATTTATTATCAAAGCACTAATATTTAAAAAGTATTTAAACCAAATGTAAGGTATTATAATTAACTTTTTAAATTACTTGAGAAGTTATACGTTTTCAATTTAAAAAGTATTGGACGACTACAAGGACTCTTTTAGTCTAACGCGCATACACAAATACACATCACATCATACAATTTACTTTTTCTCCTTTTTTCTTGTCAAAAGTCATTGCTAGTATCCTTGCTTTTTGAATAAAATGCCAACTATCAATTACTTTCGCTATACACTTACGCAATTTTTAAAAACACACTATTACGTTTTATTATCGTATCATACTATTTCATAACTATACTCGAGAAAGAAAAACCGTTCGTCCTCGAGAATCAATTATTTTGCATAACAATCATATAATCATTCAGATTTTCACAGCTATTTTACAATAATGTTTTTGTAACATATAGTAGAATGTATCATATCTACATACTAATTTCCAATCATCTTTGACATACTAAAATATCTGACAATCGTAGCACAATTTTTTCGATTAATATTATTCTAAACCAGTGTAAAAGTATGTTAAAAAAATAATACAATTACCTAAAAATTGCATTTTCTCATATCTGAGTAATAAAAAAATTATTAGAAAAATTAACCTGCAACTAAAATCGATTCAAAAAAGGTGTGCTAGACAGCTTATTTAAATTCATAAGAATCATTTTGTACAAAATATTTATCACAGACGAGGAAATGCTGCACGATCCAGATATAGAATCTCTAATAAATAAGACTCAGTAAGGTTAATCCAAACGAGTTTTCCAATACCTTACAATAATGTATACACTAACTGCAATGGTACTGTATTAAACTTGTTACACGATACTTCGTTGGCAAATACTATCGACGTAAAATTTCACTTTAAGGACAAATAAAAAGTAACTTACTTACAAGTAGACATGCGCATTTATACAAAAGCGCGCCAATTTTTGTTTCTATTATCATTAATATTCGCGAAAAGACTGTTAATACATGTTTGCTCATTTCTCATGAATCAAAAGGTGGTTGATTGAACTGAGCAGCCAAACGACACTTTCCAAAAAATGCTGCAAATTAAAAAATTACTTAGTAATGAAGAAACTTTTTCAGATAAAATATAGAAAGTTTGGACTAAAAATGGATAAATATACTCACAGCGCTTTGTAGGAGTAGTGTCATTGATTTTTTCACTACCATCATTTCCTGTTTTAGTTTTTTTTTGTGACGTAATGGGCGAGGCAGAGAGATTTGGGTTACTGGTCGAAGGATTTTCATTAGTTTCTTCCGATGTGGTGTTTTTCTTAAGAGGGAACGACATGAATGGCAGTGGCAATTCTGATGGATGAGGAGAAACTACTGGGTTACGTTTGCTATTAAAATATGGTGATACGCGAGGATTCAAAGGATTTGCCACAGCTGGTAAAAGATTTTTAGTTGGCGATATCAAATTGGAAGCATCGTCAGTGCCCAATTGCTTCAATGGTGATAAAGTCAAAGGAGGTACCTTAATTAAATTAAAAAGGCAATTTATAAAAATTGTTTTACTTTAAGTATGTAAATATATAACTGTTGATCTTTTTACCTCGACATTGGTGGAATTCATATCCTGATTAAAGTTGAATTTTGGAGGAGTATACCAAATGCAAGATGATTGCCAGTGCTTTTCTTTGTTTTGAGGATTCTAAAGTTTACATAATAAGTTTTGTAATTGAATCGCAATTTGTTTCTATTTGTAACAATATGAATAGAAATATGAAAAATATCAACTCACCTCTGGTGAATCTGGTTTTGGAGGAGGAGGAAAAATGTTTCCTACTTTCTCAAGATTTTCAAAGAAGTTATCTTCTTTGTTCTCCAGAGCCAACCATTTTTGAGGGTCATCAGTACCTGAGAGTGCCCAATGACTGAGGTTTTTTCCCCATTTATTTGGAATTTCATCATTCCAAGAAAATTGTTGAGAATTCCTATCCCACTTGATTTGGTCATTTGCACTTGTAGGTTTTTTAGAAGAATTTGGAGTGGCAGGCGTAAAGGAGTCATTTTCAACAGAGTCGTTACTCGAATCAGTATCCTGATGAGGCGAGGCTGACAAAGAATATGTAGATGGTAGTAGACCAACCGCTACAAAAGTTAAAATTTTTTTTTTCTTTTACCACGACTGTTTATATACATTAATAATTTAAAAATGTAAAATATATACCGTTCAGTTTTTTGTTTAGTTGAATGACTTTCTTCCTGTGCTGCATGTCCTTGATAGTGACAGTACATGGAATAGCGCGAAGTAGAGCATTGAGGGTTGGAAAACCGTAATGAGCAGCTCTGCATGCAACGCCAATAACTTTTAAATATGCTCCTTCAAATTGAGACATACTTATCTTTCCATTGTGGTGTACTAATACACGTTGTGCATTACAGGCGAATTGTTGCAGAGGTCTCAGTTCAATGAAAGTTTCATTGAATTTAGTAAAAATCTGTCAAATATAAATAACGTGTGTTAAAACCAAAATCAAAGAAATAAACCTGAAAGTTAAATAACAAATACTCACTTCAATAAAAGCTTCAAGAGTAGTGGAATATTTTTCGATGGCGACCTTTTTAAGGTAAAGTTGTTCGTAGCATTGTTGAAATTTATTTACAGTTAAACAATAGCTAGGAGCATCCATCAATATTTTTCGACACTGTAAACCTAAAAGTTGAATGTGATTTTTGTCTATTGATACAATAGCAGCACCATTTCTTGTATGCACTATCTGTAAAAATCACATTAAACAATATAACATAGATTAATAAAAATTAAATCAAATCTAGATGAATTGATTGATTGATGATATACCTTCACAGTGCCTTCAAGTTTTTCCATGAGTTGCAGCATGGAGTCACAGTTGAATAACTCAGGACGTAATGCATATCCAAATTCTTGAAGGAAGGTTTGAGATACTTTTGAAACGTAAAGCTGACCATTAGTCGAATTTGCAAAACGTGATACCAGCTTAGCAACTTGTTCACCCAAAACATGAATTCCCTCTTTTTCAGTCAAACAAATTCTTCTCTCTTTCCCGTTAACTTCTTCTATTTTAACGATATCTGGTATCGCTTCAAATAATTCAATGAGTTTTGTAAACCCATAATCTGAGACACGGCACTGGTGACGAAAATGATGATGATAATAAGGTACAAATTTATTGAACAGCATTCGTTGCTGTGGTGCATGTTTCAATAGTTCGATTACCTGCAATAATCAATAATTTAATATATTTTGAATTATGATCAATTAATTTGATTCGCTAATATTATAATTTCTTATTACTTCTGTCGCGAACTGTCTAGTTCTTTCCATTTCTTCAGGAGTTTGTTCTCGTTTAGGGATAACAATCATGCGATCTTCGCCATTATTGCAACTCATTACAACTACAGCATTTTCAGAAACCTCATTAAGAATGTCATCGAGTTCGCATACTCCGTAGTCTGCAACGCTCCATGGCTTGCCTGATAATCAATAATATATTTTTAAAGTAAATTCTTAAATATTTTAGTAATTAAAATGTCAGAAATATTATTACCTATTGTTCGAGCATAGACAGTTGGAAATTCAGAAAATGTAACTTGCTTGCTTGCTTGAGTTTTCAAGATGCGAAGCAAGTCTGACGTAAATCGACGAACTTGAGCACGATGAGATAATGTCAACACACGGTTGTCACTCTCACCCATTACCTGTGTTATGATAATATTTTTACTTATATATTTTTTCAATTAAAAAAATGTATATATTTTTTCTTTACTATTTAAAATAACTAACCTGTACAATATGCGACGAAGCATCAAGCAGATCGATAAGTTTAGTGAATCCATAATCTGAAACTCTGCATTGTCTTCCAAAATGATGATGATAGGCTGGAATAAATCGATTGAAGGACAATTGACAACGAGGAGCAGTCTTCAATAAATCGACTAATTCGCGACTAAAAAGAGCCAATTGATTTGCTAATAGAGGGCTGACACATTTGTTTTCTGCAATCAAATACGTTATTAGTTTTATTAAGTTTAACTTTATTATGAATCTTAGCATCTTTTCTAGTGCAAAACACAATGTAATTACCTTCATTACTCTCATCGTGATTCTTATTGGTAGACCAAACTATGTTTTTAACACTACCAATACCTTGTTTCAATTCCAGAGTTGGTAAACAAGTCACTAAATGCTCAAGTGGAACTCCATTTTCATCGACTTGAAGAGTTTCATTAAATTCAGCTTCGTAGCATGTTGGAAAACTAAAAATTAAAAAAAAAAAAATTATTTAATATTAATAAATGTTATTTGATTTTTTAGTTTTATATAAAAAATTAATTATCACCTTGGTAATGGCAAGCTGCCTGAGTGTGTTGATAAAAGCTTATGAACTCTCTCAGACAATAGTTTCAAAGATATTTTAATATTTGGTAAGGACGCCATTTCTTGTTCAGCCCATCCTTTATCCATCCATGGTTTTTGGTCATGAATTGTACAGTATGGTAATTCCACGGTCTGGCCATCCTTTAAAAGAATAAAAAGGGTCATCCTATGTCTATCAAAGATTAAAACTGTTTAAATATTAATAATGTAAATCAGAAGTGTTTATCGCTTTAAGGAATTTTAATCACAAACGACTCAAAGCAACAGGGAACAAAGAGCTCAACCTGCTGAACAATGGCAATTCAAACTCGGCCTTAGTTTCATCATACTGAATTAATTTATTTGTAAAAATCTTATACAAGCAATTAATTTATTAAGCATTTAACGAAACACTCGTCACATATATGCTTTAATTAAAATTTTTATATTTGAATTAGGAAAAAAAAAATTAATATAAAATTAGTTTGAGAGTTTGACTATTTTAAAGAGCTTTACAAATAGATAAATTTTAAATAATAATAGGAAGCCTATAAAATTAATCAAGCATCTAAACATAACTTACCAAAGTAGTATTCAAGCATGGTGAAGGTGTGTTACGATGATCAGGATTAAGGGATACCATTCTTCCACTAGGATCATCGGTAATAATGCACACATCTTTCATTTTGTACAATTCCGAGATGCTTATAGATATCATAAAGCGGGTCTCATACATTTCGCGAAATTTGAAAAGAGGCAATTTATGGCCCGGAACCTCTTGAAGCAGCATAACGATTTGTGATCGAATTATTTGTGGACTTGGTCCGCCGCTATGAACGTACGATATCGATATGCGCTTGTATCCAAGTTTACGACGATGAAGCTGAGATATTGCATATTGCGCATCTGATAATGTAGGCACTTTGACGGTAGCCGCAAAATTTCCATCTGATTGAACAAATATTGATACTTGCAGTACCATAACATGTTCCATGAACACAGTAGAAAGGATCCGCTTCATGTCCTTAGGGTCGATGTTTTGGTCTAAATTCGAAACTTGAAGTTCAATAGGCGTGCACGTACCATTAGTAACTCCATTACTGTTTCGATTATTTATTGGATTGAAGAAGTTCTGAGAAAGAAAGTTATTTTTAGTATGAGGTCTATCTATCACTTATCATTATTTGTTGTTTATATAAAGACATATATTTACTTCAACTTCTTCATTTTCGGCATCGCTTTGCCTGTATGGCGATATACGTTCCGCTCGCGGAAGAGCGTTCGATAAAGTGGCTAAATCATATGGTGATGGAGTTCGATCACTTCTTCTAGGATTACCGGTGTGGGCCTAAAATACACGCAAATATAAAATGTAATTGAACATTACATTTAATTACTAAATAAGATGAGGATTTATAATTATTACCTGGCCATTCCAATGACTAACATCTTGGCTTTGAGATGAATACATCGGAGATGGACTTCGTCGCTTGTGAGACTGATTGTAAACTAGAATTACAAGGTCAAATATCGTTTAAAATTTAAATAATTGGTAAAAATCACGTTATAATATATATTTGGTATTGATGTACCAGAGCCATTGTGATTGGAAGTAACTGGCCATGGTGGTCTAAGTGGATTCCAATCTGGTTGCTGAGGAAACGGTGCACCTCTAGTATGACTTGAAGTACCTTTCACTGTTCGAAAATTTGATGTTTCAGAAGCAGTGTAATCCTGAACCTGTGAAACACACAGACGATTGCTTTCAGCCTTTTTTTCTATTTGCCTATTCTGATTAATTACTATATTTTATATTAATTACTATTTTATATTAATTACCATTGACTAGAGAATTTTATTTAAAAAAAATTAAATATAAAAAGTAAGCATTTGATTTTATGTGCTAATATAATTACCTTGTTACGATCATCCCAATAACGATGTACTTGCTGTTGTGAACTTGTCATTTGCCAAACTTGAGGTGATTGACTCCTATGTTCTGTATATGATCTATTAGTAAGATATGGTCTCGTGAAATTCGGGGCTGGTGGATAAACCCTGAAAATAATATCAAAATATGTATAAATCCTCATCAAATGGAAAACATTTTAGAAACTATAATTTTTTAATATATCAGATAAGATCAAAGCTTAAAAAATCATAACTCGAATCGGCAAGGACTCAAAAGATTCTACCTGCGACTCAAGAGCTCACTCTCGCGTTTCATCATAGAAAAAAAATTTAAAACATTTTTCATAAATTTTAATAAAATAAACAAAACTAACCCTTGAGGAACACAGTGAATTCCATTCCAGCTGGAATAGTTCCCCACGACAGGCGAGACGATAGGATAATGGGGGGTTCCTGGCAAACTTCTAGCACCTGCTATCGAACTTGCCACTCCGTACATTTCATCCGTACTTTCGTTTACAGCTTCTGATTCGCTAGCTGTACTCTCTCGAATAAAACTACTCCCTGAAAATAATATTAAAATATATATAAATACTCATCAAATAGAAAACATTTTAGAAACTATAATTTTTTAATATATCAGATAAGATCAAACTTAATAAATCATAACTCGAATCGGCAAGGACTCAAAAGATTCTACCTGCGACTCAAGAGCTCACTCTCGTGTCTAATCATTATAAAAAAGCAAAATATACTCTGTATTATCGATACATAAAAAAAGCCAATAAATATGTAATTATATTATTACAATAAATAAAAAATGTGAAATGTAATAAGAAATTAATTTGATAATATATATTTTCAGTCTATGACTTTGTGAAATGAAATAACTGTATCTTGTACATTTGGCAAGGTACAGGAAAAAAAAAGAAAATACAAACAAGCTAAGGTCAATGGGAAGTCAAATTTAACGGAATTTTCCTAAGTATAAATTTAAATTCAATATATTTACCTCGATTTTTGGAACCACTATTTGTATCCTTTTCCTTTAAGTACTTCACATTAATTTTTGAATCAAAAACGTATTCTCCATGCATACGCTTTTGTGCTCTGTTGTGAAAAAAAGTAAATAGAAGAAATTAGATAGTTACCATAAGATATCGAAAAGTTCGTTTACACGCGATAGGTGGACATATTCAAATCAGATTTGACGGTTACCAGTTTTGTTGCTTAATTGTTTACAATTTCTTACAAAATTTAGATAATTTTTCACTAATAAACAATTTAATATTTCTATCTTTTTCTAACTGTATTTTTTCTCTAAATTTGAAAGAGTAATTGTTATATAATAACATTTATTGCTTTTTCAATTTCAGAGATAATACAATTAAAATAATAAAGAGATACTTGGTCCACTTCTTAACATTATAAAAAAAAATAAAAAAAGAATAACAAACAGCGCGATGGAAATTCGTCAGATCGACGCTGTAACGATTCGATCGCGTGAACTGGCTCGCTTTTAATTACGCGTCGCGTCGCTTGGTACACCGCCGTCTGTCCTCAAAATTTTGCGGGCTCTACATTCGTGTCGATATCCCCGCTCTATCAATCCTTTGCTTACGATACAGCCAATTAATTTACGTATGCGGGTCCTATACAATGTTGCCACTACCGCACTGTTCCAAAATTTCGCGGGAATTTCACAATTAGCATCCGTTTATTTATATGTATAAGTAACACTTCTGCTTTCAATTACCTGTCGGCTGATTCCTTTGAGCAGAATCTTACAACTGCAGCATTGGACCGTACTTGTACCACTCTGCCACCGCAATTATTTGATAACTGTTTCAATCTTCGTTTAATGCCAATTACATCTTTATCATCAGGAAGATTACAAACAAGAAGATCATAAGATTCGGATACCTGAAAAATTAGTATTATTATTACGTGTTTTAATTGTGTTCACGTTTGAGAAGTGATGGTATTTAACTAGTTTTTTTTTCCTGATAAGTTTTATACTAAAGAATTATAAATGAACTGAAAAATAAAATTTTTGAAATCCATGCATACAAATGTTAAAAATGAAATGTCAACTCTAACCTTTAAACTTTAACCGTTCAAATAGATATTCAAGTTTATTTATCCTACGCATATATCTTCTATCAGTAATAGATAATTAAATAATGCAAATATAGATAAAAGCTTATTAAAAAACAGTTTCTCATCTTCTAAAATTACTTTAAAATAGATATTTAAATAAACTACATTTTCGAATATGTTTTTTTAGTACAACTTAATTTAATTAGCAATTACCTTAGATGGAGTCCTAGATGGAAGAGGTTGTAAAAGTTTAGTAAAGTCATAGTGCTCGTCAGCGCACAATATCAAAGCTTCGGAAGTATTTTCCATGTGCAATAAAATAACATGTATTTTTTTGCGATGACGCAGGTCACTTAAATCAGCAGCAAAATTAATATCTCCTGATATTAAAATGATTGCAGCTGGACTACCATGCGTATCAGCAAAACGTCTAATGGATTGTCTAAGCTTTTCGTCGGCAGCATTCTTACAAGTAGCTGATACATGTATCAAATCTACTTGCGCGTCATTGAGTTCTTGTACTATCTGTTTATTTTCCTTTTGTACATCACAAACAACAATAAATTCAGCTTCTTTATAGCCATTGAAAAATTTATCTCTAATGACTCGAGTTACAGCCATGGCAGAGCGACCCTTTGGTACCTAGAGAGCAAAACCTGGTTAAAACAACGAAAGCGGCATCACCGTGTTAAGGTATACAAACGCAAAAGAAAAATCTTACCTGGCAGTTTTCAATGTCCCAGAAGACTCCAATAGGGGGTAAGTAGTTGGAGCGAAACTTAACTGCAGCAGCTGCAGCTGCTGCGGCAACAACAGCTGGATCCCTTTGGTACAGCATTTTAGGTAAATCATCTATGAGATTCTTCCCGTAGTTTTGCAAGCATTGGCTGGATTCCTCCACCTCTACGTCTCCTTCGTCCGGATCCAGTGTTGTGGTCGTCGTACGCTCGTGTATCTCGATGGTGCCGCCAAGACAATGCTCGGTTTCCGCTATCTCTTGAATCTCCAGACAGGAGGAGGTCTGCGGTGGCAGTCCCGTGAGGAACTCGATGAGCTTGTCGCCAAGGCCTTCCATGTCCAGATTTTTTTTCATCCCGTTGACGCTTCACTTCATCTAACGAAATCTGACGGTGGCCACGCGCCCCGAGGGTGAGCTGGTTCATGAGGAATACGCTGCTGCCGTTCCGAATTACCCTTGAAATCGTTGCCCATCGGCCGATAAACTTGCGTGGCTGCTACAAACAATAACTCGTCTAACTCTGCAAGTACGTAAATACGAACTTTCACGTTTATCTGTGTCACAGACTCACTTTCTCATCTTATGCTCCCGTTGTTTTTTTTTTAGCACCGAAAAAAAAGTACGTACCCTCGTTGTTGATGTGCTTAACCATTCTAACCTAGAGTAACCAGGACATGACTAAAGTGACGAGCGTCGGGCCGATAATAAAAGCGAGCTCTCGCAAAAACAATGAGAAAATCGAGCGAAATTCAGTCAGACAGCTGCACGCGTCACTACGAGCGTCCTTGATATTTCGGACTCTATTTCACGATGCACAACTGTATCGGAGTCGGAGGCTACTATGCATGTGTCAACCAGACACAACGACCGCAGATCGAGAAATGCGGAGGACAGGATAGCCGACAGAGTTTCTGTGCAAAAGTGCATGATGATGGAGGCGGCATATAGCCAAGCTGCCAGGCATCAGAGGAGGAGGGGCGAAAAAAGTGCCAAGCGGATGCGCGGGCTCAGCGGGTTGCAAGTGGAGGAGTAGTATGAATGGCGTAGACTAAGTGGTAAGTATCCCTACTGCAGCGCACCAACGCCACCAACGGCTTTTCGGCTACTCGGTCGGTACTGTCGTACTTATATCTGATGCGATAGCTCGATAGCTCGATATACGATGCAGCTGCAGACTGCAATTTTGCAAGGATATGTAGGCGCGTGCATTAGCCATATGAATATATGTATAGAGGTGTATTGGTGGTCACCGGTCGGTAGAAATTTGTTGTTCCTATATAATTTTTTAAAACGAAACTGGGTACATAAGTATATGTGGACTGTATAAGCACAAAGAAAATTAAAAAAAAATTGCCGTCTAAAGAAATAATCCGGTTGAAAAATCCCCAATTTTGGAACATGATTGGGTATTAAATTAGTATAATGTATAAAGTACGAATTGACATTAATAATTCACATTAAAGCCGAAGTAATCGATTATAATGGACATTTTCAACAGGGAGAGGCACGAAACATAGTCGTTTAAAACAACGTAAAAAACAATAGATCTAAAAAATATATTACACGGCGCGATGCGGAAAGAAAAATCAATCAATATTACGAAGAAATTGCAATTTGGTTTAGCATTAAACAAATTAACTATGGTTTTTTTGTAAATACTTAAGCATAACTTTTAATTATAATCTGAAATGGTGTGTACATACATACATATAGAAAACATTATTAAGCAAACGAGATATTTAATATATATTTTCTATAAAATATCAAATATATATGCCAACAAACACACTAAAGATGATATATTACGCGCTATTTCACAGTATAATTAATTATGAAATAATTGCCTTGAGTGGTGCATATAAATCAGTTTTAAATTTGTTACAAAGCATAGAAAACAGATCACTAAAAGTAATTTTCAAAAACAGATTTGAACAAAAAAAACCAATGAACTTACAACAAACGTTTGCATATGAAAGTCTACAATACAAAGACCTAAAAAGTATTTACCAAAACTCGGATAGTAATACAAGAAATAAATTTATAATACTATCGAAAATATATAAAACTGTAAGCAACAAAAACAGCTACATAACATTTTTTGAAAATATTTTTAAAATATATTTAAACTTTTTTGATCCTGTAAGTTTTTACACGAAATCAAGATTAAATACTTGGAATTGCATTTGAGAAATGTTAAGGATTACTGCTATCTATTCTATACAAATTTTTTGTTGATATTAAAAATAGATTATTAGTTAATAAGTTAGTTTTAAGTATACCAGACTTGACAATAGGGAATCTTATTTCCCTCTTCAGGGTTGCTATTTGTATAACCTGGAAGACAGGTACACTAAATGTAATGTAATGTAAATATTACTCTGGTTAAATAAATAAATAAAATAAAAATTTTTAATCAGCAAGAGTATTAAAATGGAAAATTGATTGTATTAATAAATTACATGGAAGTAGATAAGTGACGAGTATTTCAAGATATCTTTTTTTACTTTCCCGTCAGATAGGTAGGGGATAGATGAGTGAGAACCCTTTATTCTTTTTTTTTAGTATTTCAAACAATATACTTATGTGACAAGTATAAGGCTTCTAAATTTTCTTTTTTGTCACAGTGTAACATCAGATTTCATCTATATTCGTTGAAGAAAATAAACAGATAGCTTGAAGAATGCTTTCTCATGCGCCAAGTATTTTGAAATTGGAAAGATGATGAAACAGCGATAAGACTACTACTTTTGGAGTTTAGAATTCCAAAGTTACGAAAACAAGTTAATTATTAAAATCGATAACGATCGTTACTATTGATAAGCGTCATTTAGGCAGAGGCGCGCCAGATCGTCAAATGCGCCCGCGAAATTTTTTTATGCATATAGCCAGAATCGTGGATGACTGTGGGATTGGTCATTATCAGCGTTTCAAGCAAATATGTCCCGGAGTTCGAACAGATAAAAGTGGTGTAGGTAACCAATCGGTAAAAAAGAAGAGCGCGTATGTTTTCTGCATAAGTATATAAGTATATCATTTTTTAGCGACTCAAGCGTTAAGTATTGGCTTGCGAATCGATTAAACGAATCGTTGGCAGGCCAAATTGAAAAGCCCGCCCAAGTGCAATGATGATCGCGCGCGAATAGCTTATAGAAGGCGCATCGACTAGGTAAAAAAGAAAGGGTAAAAAAATCAGCAGGAGACATTCCCACGTTCCAGTGTGTATGCGCGCATCTCCCGCGGCGCGCGCGCACAGTAAAAAACTTGTTCCGCTGTTGCTAATATACCTACACGCCGACACGCGCAGGCACACACACATGTAGGCGCAAGCGCGCACTCACGCACGCGATCTCCTCCTCGGACCTCGCGGGTCATAATATAGCGAAACTCGCTCTCGCTCTTTCCCACTCGCACTGCGAGTCGCGAGACTGTGCCCCGTGTACACATGCATACGAGAGTGGCCGTACGTGTGCGCAAACTGAGCAGCAGCAGCAGTAGCAGCAGCAGCAGCAGCAGTAGTGTGCTGCGATTAAGCTGCACCGCACCAGCGCGGTGATCTCTCTCGTCCGTGTGTGCCGTGTGTACAGTGTCGTCGTCGTCGTCGTCGTCGTCGTTGTTGTCCCGCGTACTGTATATACATGCTCACACAGAGAATCGTGCGGCAGCAAAACAATCCAATCGTCCTGGATTAAAGGGCGCGTCTCTCGCTCGGCCGGAGTACAGTAGTGCAGTTCGGCGATATTATTACGCGGGAAAGCGCGGCGCGGGGTTATGCATCGCGGAGTAGACCAGCCTCGAGGATGACTGTGCCATCGCCTTAAGCGATCTGGCTGCAAGTGCCCGTTCGTGGGAGACGCTGTTGGTGCAGATAGTGGACCGAGCGCGTGTGGATCGTGCGAAAAAGGGAGCGAGAGTGCATCGGGCCGTAGGCGCGAGAGGACGGAGGGCCGGAAGTGCGGGTCCCGGGCATACTCGTTTTATAACACGTCGACGGAGAGGAGGTTGTTTATCATCGTGCGCGCGAGCAGTGCCTATGTGCGCACATACCCACACATAGCCCCGGGGCTGCTGTGAGCTGTGTGCTCACGTATCGTGCCGCGCTCAGCGCTGCGCAGAGAGCAGTCAGCAGCAGACTCTCTTTTGTGCCTTTACACACGCGCGCGCACGCACACACACACACGCACACGAGCGCGCGCGCGAGTGCGACAGAGAGGGAAAAAGCTTTGGGAGCAGAGCACATATCGGTCGGAGAGGGCGCTGCGGCAGCGGCAGCAAGCACACAGTGTGGGACAGAAACAGAGAGTGAGAGCCAAGTAGCGAGTGAGTGCGAAAGAGCTGGTGTTCGGTGTGTCTAGAGAGCGCGCGCGCTGATGCGGAGAAAAATCGAGTGCCGCGAGTTGTGGGCCACGATCGCGAGTAGCGGTGAAGTAGCAGCAGCAGCAGCAGCAGCAACAGCGGCGGCAGCGGCGCCTGGGTGTATTAAGGAAGCGCGCGCTATCAACATCAACAAGATCGGCGGTGGTGCTGTTGCTGCGCGCGGCCGGGCCGAGTTTGGTGCTGCTGCTCCTCCGTGTCATAAGAAGCGGAGCGGCCCTGCAGTCACCACTTGGAGCGATCGAGCGGGTCGCGAAAGGCGACTGTTACTACTGCACCACCACCACCACCACCACCACTACCACCACCGTCGCCACCACCACCACCACCACCACCACCACCACGACTACCACCACTACTACCACCACTGCCGCTGCTATCGACACGAGCTCCGGCGTGCAGTGAGTGCAGTGCACCAGCAGTAGCACCCGCTACTATCACTGCTGGTGATCATTGGCGCGTCTTTGCAGCAACAGCAGCAGCAGCAGCAGCAGTAGTAACAGCAGCAGCGGCGGCAGCGCACGCGACCGAGCGCCAGCAGCAGCAGCAGCAGCAGCGGCCATCATCATGGCGAATCCCCGGAAATTCAGCGAGAAGATCGCGCTGCTCAATCAGAAGGAGGCCGAGGAGACCGCCAAATTTGAGCAGATCATGAAGGAGGTCTCCGTTGTGACAAGCAGGGTGAGTCTTTCTCTCTCTCTCCCTTTATAGCTCCCGCTAGCTCTCTCTCTCTCTCTCTGTATCCCCTCATTTCAATCTCTCGCCGTGCCTCCTCCCCGCCCCCTCTCCTCCGTTACCCCCCGCAGCTCAAACTCTCTCTCTCTCTCGCTCCTTATCACCACCTCGCTCGTACAGTCCGTATATATACTGTCTTTTCCCCGGCCGCTGTTTTCTTTCGTTCTCTCACGGTTCTCGGACGTTATACGTTCCTCTTTCTCGAGAGATCCCCATTGCGCGCGCGGGCTTCGTTCCACCCGCGTGCTGCTGCTCTCCGCCTCGGCTCCGTTCCGACGTTGTATGTGGTACATACGTATGTGCATGCGTGTACATATACACGCCGTCGCCGCGAGCTTGCATATTTATTTACAGTCGGACGGAACTTCGGCCTCTGTCTATATCTATCTCTCTCTCCCTCTCTCTCTCTCTCTCTCCTTCTTTCTCTCGTTGTACATCTCTCGGGCAGCTATAGTTCCAAGTCTCGACGCCCGCGGATCGCAGCGCTCAACCTCGCCAAAACGTAAACAAGACTGTCGCTCGCCACGGCTTAGCTTCTAGGCAGTTAGCAGCCTTTTCCCATCCACTTCGAGCTTTTCCCTCTCTTTTTACACTCTCTCTCTCTCTCTCTCTCTCTCTATGTCTATCTCTCTCTCTCTTACATACACATTCACACTATCACACACCTGACCGCGAGCCCTGCGAATCAGGCGCGATTCGACGGAAAAGAAATCACCAACGGTTCGCTTCTCTCTCTCACACTCTCTCTCTCTTTCTTTTCCTCTCACTCTCTCTCTCTCTCTCTCTCTCTTTTCCTCTCGTTCCGTCGTCATGTGTTCGTTTGACCCCCTATCCAGACAATATTTCATCTCTCTCTCTCTCTCTCTCTCTTTCTCTTTCCCCCGCATAGCACACATTTTTTGCGCGCTTTCTTCCCGAATCTCCGACTAAACGATCGCAACTCGAGTACATGCATACACGCACGCGTAGTTTTTCGCAATTGGACAACATCGCGTGTGCGATTCCGATCGATTTCGATATATTTACACACACACACACACACACACAGCCATCCTGAGTATTATTTTCCCTCTCGCATGGAAACCTCTGTACACGTTTTTCCTATAATGTCGTTGTATGTACTTTTTAGAATTAGGCCGAATCGTCGGCTGCGCGGTTCGGTAAACCGAAATTGATCTCGATTTGAATTAGCTGGCATAACAGCTACGCTAGATCAACAGAAGCCTCGAGGAATCGATGTGTTTATATTATGAAACTTGTATGAGTTTTGTCTCTATTGCTGAAAAGTATATTCAAATAAGTACTGGAATTATTTGAAATTTTGAAGATGCTTTACCAAAAGCACGCGGAATAAACAACGATTTGCTTAATGACTTAGAGAAGTAAGAAAATTTATATAGCTGCTAATTTCTAGCTAATTTCGAGTTCGATAATTTTACTTTTAGTTATTGAATGGAAATCAATTATGATGTATTTAGAATTGGTGCTGTTGAATTCTCAACTCAAGCATTCCAAATAGGTAAACTGGAATTAAGGCAAATGCGGTATTAATTATAGTGCTATTCAATATTCTCTATAATCTTTAACCATTTACAACGCGGTGGTAAGGTGTCATTAATTCTTTTATTGTCGCACAAAGCAACTATTTAATATTTATTTTCACGTGCTTTGACAATAAAGAAACTTACATACATAAATATAATTTACGGCTTCGTGGATCGTATCAATTTATTTAATTTTAATTAATGAATAACGAAATCGAGATTTATGATAAGCAAGAAACAATCGATCTAGATCAAACATAATTCTTTCGACTCATTATTATATTGTAAATTATCTCTATTGATAAATTACTTTCTTTTAAATTTTTCGAATCTTCTATTAATATAATGTATTGCAACTAGCACAGTGACAAAACTTAATACATCGATCTAGACAATGATTCATACGTGATTTTGACTGCTCAACGATATGTTTTCCGAGGACTTTACAAAAATTATATATCTTCGAAACGGTAATCGATTAAGTTGTAGCGGTTGACAACAAGGTTTTTCATAATAATAGCAGGTACCAACCCTTATGTACGTTATATAGCATATAGCATTAAACTCAGCGGGACGTTATTGACGATCTTTTTACAATCTTTGTTACGTAATACGTATTACAATCAGTAATTCGTGGTCTTTCAAACATTATGTTTAATCAGAATTACAAGAATATGAAAATGAATTATGTTTTGAGGAAGCAGGAGAGTTGTAAAAATGTAGTACTGGTACTATTTAAAAAGAAAACTAATGAACCATTCTTTAACTTTACCAAACCTCCTGCTTTAACAAAATGTTAAAAATGAAAGGAGCCAGCAACTATAGCAGCTGCTCAAAACTAATGAATTCAGCTTTGGTTTTAACCGTTTTCTGTCTTACCTCATCTGACTGTAACCACTTCACGTACTTTAAATGGCATATTTCAACAGCAATTTTTTTATTTCAAAACATATTAGTGTTTTTTGTGCTTTTTACACTTTAAATTCATTTATATCATAGTGCTACTGTCTTCCCTTTCAATTTAGAAAAATTAATAAAACGTTAAGAAAATATTGTCACTCCTATTTTGAATAGATTTCAATGCATTACAATAAATTTTGAATAGTTTTAACTTTTTTCTATGAATAAACATTTGAAATTGAAGTGGCATTTTCTGAAATTTATTCTGAACATCATTTCAAGAAATCTGGAGGTAAGGACATTATTTACAAAAAAATTGAACAGAGCAACAAGTGCTTAGTATTTTAGTTGATCAATTGAAAATTCGTTAATCATGAGACTTACAACAAGTTATCGCATGTTGCAAAGAATACAAAAGAATTAAAAACCAATATCACGTGACTGATACATTCTTGCATGCGAGAAACCTCTAGAAATTAAAATTAAACTATGATAAAAATGCCTACATATAGCTAGCTATGTGAAAATTTACTTATTATTATGTTTTAAAAACTGAATAATGCGAAACCATTGAAGATGCACTAGTCACCATAGAGACTTTACAATAATTAGCAGAATTTCTTTTAATTACTTGTCCACTATTGTAATTCACAATTCCATTCCTCAAATTACGCGCGAATTTCAAATGCGAATGCCGATAATACAGAAATCTGTACCCGTAAACGCACACTCAAAAACTTGTCATGGGAAATTTTACAAAATAGTATACGAAATACTTTAATTATATAAAACTATTATACTTTTATAGGGTTATGTAAAATACGGTTAACATAATTTGGATTATAATTTCCTTAAAAAATTTGAATTTTCAATACTTTTGGCAGAAAACTAAATTTTGACATTGATTGAGAGTCATTATAAATCTAAACTAACAAGGAAAGTTCACATACATTTAGAAAAAAATATTTTACTGAAACTTTGCGTATTATTTTCCGATAGTTAATATCTGGATTCCATAGTTAATACTCATAAATTTTAAGTAACAAGCTACAGTAGAAACGATTAGTAACATTCACGTACACAATACTAGAAATGTTACGTATATTATAAACACTTATATAAATAAATAGATACATTGGTCAATAGCCACATTTATACTTGTGTTTGGGCTTTTGAGTAATAATAATTAATAGAGGGCTCAAGTACATACATTGTTAAGTACTGGGCTTCATTATTAAGTTCGAAGAAATTCTCTTTTCCAAAGAGGGAAAGCTCTCCTTGTAAGAATCAATGAGGTTGAACGTAACTTTACTCCAAATTTAATCTTCAGTGAAAATATCAGCAAACTTCTTCATACCAAATTCAGACACTTGAAAGTTTGCTAAAATTTTCATTCCTCTCGAAAGTGTGTCACACTGTACACTCGAAACCACGCGTAATTGAAATAAAAAAAAAAGAGAGCTGGCTGTGTCGATGGTTGAGTCTGAGCTTGGGCTTGTTGTTGCAAATCGGAACGAGCTTAGGCGGCGTCGGCGAGCAGCTCTGTGGGCGCCAGTCCCACGGGAGCCAGCGGAGGCGGCGGCGGCGGCGGCGGCGGCGGCGGCGGCGGAGGCGGGGGCGGGGGTGCGACAGGCGGAAGCGGGCCCGAGTGCGCCCCGACTAGGCCGTTGTCGGCGAAAAGCGCCGGGGCCAGTCCACCCCAGTCGAGCGGCAAACACCTGCACATTAACCTGGGCAACCAGTCGAGAGCCGGTGGCTCGCTGCCCAACGTCAACGCCAACAACGCGGCCGCACAGTGCGGCAAAGACAACCTCGTGGCTGGACAGCTCGCCACCTCCGCCACCCTGCACTCGATCGACCTCAAGGTACAACTTACGCATCCGCTCTGAATCCTGCTCTGTTGCTGTTGCTGTTGCTGTTGCTGCTGCTCGCCATGATGATGCTCCCATTGACGCTCGTTGTTGTTGTTGTTGTTGCTCGTGCTGTTGTTGTTGTTTTTTTTTGTTTAATGTGTTCTTTTAGTATGTCTTTAGGCACTGTTTTTTAGGCTACTTCTATTTAGTTGAGTCTTTTGCTCTGGGTGCTGAGACAAATTTCGCGACTGAATTACTGCTGAATGATACGCAGGAAATTATCCGGTTCATAATGAATAGACTTTGAACAAAGGGAACCACTTAAATTTCTTATCGAATTACCGTCAAACTCACTGAAACGTTGGGATAATGTAGTTTTTGACGTTCTGATAAAAAATTCCTTGTTGTGTTCATTGAAATTTTCAACTAATAGGACTATGCAAATGATTCATTATCAGTCGTTTTACTCACGGACTATATTGCGATCCTTATGATTCCCATAAATAATGAATTTAGGATCCCGGTCAAATTAGCAGAAAGTATAGTATAAAATATAATTCATGACTTTCTGATCAAATATTGGCGTATCACCCAAAATTGGATATTTTGAAAATATTAGAGGTTTAAAGATTTTATATAGATATACTGTGTAACGTAAAAACAGGTGTGGGACTTTTGATTAAAAGGTTGAAAACTACTTTGTCCCAACGTGTCAGTGATTTGGACGGTAATTATATTTATATAAGAAATGTACGTGGTTGTTTGATTATGTTGTCGGTAGCAAGCATGCGTAAATATAAATTTAATAATGCCAGCATAAGCTAAATTGAATAATGTAACAGAATTAGATGTTAGTGATAATTGCAACGTAAATATTTTAATTGATGTATAAAAGAAATTGATCTCGTGCAGCGGAATGTCAAAATACAACTTGATCCAACACATTTTTCTCAGCACGTATAATTTCACGATTGTCAAAGTCGCGATTGGCATTTGAACAATCTTATTTATCCCCGCTATTTTCAGGCCCTTTATATATCAATTATTCTGCATTCTTATTATTTCCACATGATATATACATATATATAGATGTGTATATATTCTAGTCAGTTATTCTATTGCTCTCTTTTATTTTTCTTCGCTCGCATGCGGCATATAGAGAGTTTTGCCGAGTGTCTTTGGCTGGCTGCGCCGGTGCTTATGTTTTTTTGCACACACGCACACATTTATGTAGATAAACGCCTGAGCAGTTAGCAGTTTTTCTTTTTTTGTTTTTGCGCATCGTGCACGCTCTCGCTCTGTGTATACGTGTGATGTATGTCTGTGTGTATAGATTCTCGCTGAGAGAGTTATATAGTGCCAGCACAACGATTATATATTCCGACAATTGCGTATGAACGACTTTCATTCACACGTTACAACTTATATATTACATTATTATGTGAACGATGTTCTCAAATCCACTCTTTATTTCCATTCGATTCATTACAATCGTTTACAATTATATAATTATCTCTTTATTATGAATTATATATTTATAGTTAAAACGTCAATGCTGCAGTACATGATTCGTGTGGTGTTACACGCCATATTATATAACAATGTATAAGCAAGAAGAAAAAGAAACAGTTGCGTCACTCAAAACCACCCATGGTATTACTTCATTTTTGCTTATTATTATTTTTATTAATTTAACCTCCGGCACAATTGCAAAGTTAATTGGGGGGTTAATCTATAATCGGTTAGGCCGTCGGTATTGTTGTCGTCGCGTTAGTAGTAACGTCGGGTCCTCCTCTCGTTTCCTCCCTTACACCATGAACCAGAGCTGCTCAGAAACAAGAGAATCGTTACATGATAGTTGTCGCTCATCAACAGAAGGATAAGGTACAATCGTTGTTACTTGTATATTGGGTATACTTACATCGGGACGTTTATTCTGGACGCACTTGGCCACGACGTACATCTTGTTGCAGACATCGGTTCCCTTTTCCTTGGCACAGGCATCGAGCAGCTCCTCGGCTACACCCTTCATGTGATCCGGCAGGAAGCCAATTAACATCTCCACCTCGAGCTCGCCATCCTCATCTACCTATTCCACCAATTCACGCATTAGACTCGGTGTGAAACCGAAGCGTCGGTTTGCTTTAAACAACCCAGGACTTACCAAACTAAAAGCCTCGAATAGACAGTACATGTAACAGGTGATGGCTTTGTCATCCGGCAGATGTCCATCATTGACCTCGTCGATCAGCGCTAAGGGATTCGCCGTATTAACAATGACAGAATAGATGTTTCGATTGGTCGAACCACTCAAGGATCGTCAGCTTTAGCTAATCGAGTAGAAAGATTGAGTAACTTACCCTCGGTGGTGCCGTGCTCCGCCATACACCTGGTTTTGTCGCCCTTCACCATCTCGAGCATCTCCTCGCTGATCCAGTCTGGCACCTGGGAACAATGCACACGCGCATATTAGACACTCACGAGAATTCTGTAGGTGTACCAACAACTCCGACGACAAGAGTATCTCACCTTGGCGCTGACGAGGATCATCTGGAGACTAACGAGGAGAACTACCGCGTTGAGGAACCTCAGCATCCTGGGATCGTTTTGTGGTCTGCTGCTGTTGCTCCGGTAAAACGAATGAACCAGTTAAATTTCGTGCAGGGAGGGGAGGAGAGGTTCGTCTGTACCACGCTCTCGATCCTCTTTGAATCAAACTCGTCGCACCTGTGCACAGCTAAAGAAATGCCTGTATCGTCGTCGAGGCTCGCATTTATAGGGGATTTAAATACGGGATGTGGGCAAGTCATTCACCAAGTCAGCTCCGGCTGGCTAATGTCCGTGCAATTCAGTTGTCTATACAGGGCCGGTGCGCTGGCTCGCCTCCTACATTATCAGAGAGTCCGTGCGTCCCAGGGTCTTAATTTTCACTCGCGTGGACGGAAGCGCGCCGAAAATTATTGGCCTCCGCGCGAGTCTATATACTCGAGCGCTTGACCTTGTCTGCATCCTGCTGCTGCTGCTGCTGCTGCTGCTGCACCGCTTCTTGCCTTCCCCTTTGGTGGGACTATCGAAGTGCAAGTGCAAGTGGAGGAGGAGGAGGGGGTTGGAGGAAGGATGATAGCAAGCATTGTGTAACACGCGGCGAAACAAAAAAAAAAAAAGGAACGCGCAAAACGCTACTCACCGCGAGGAGCCAACTCGTATATATGCCGAGTTCGCGTGTGCTTCTTCTTTTTCTTCGAATTTTTTTTCTTCTTGAATGCGATTTTGTGTGACTGACTGGGCGATTCTTTTTGGTCGTGCGACTCTTCCGCATCCTTCTATACCGGTATTGCAGAATATACGTTGTATAGGTGGCTATGTTTGGCTTTGATACACGCGAAATGCAGTTTTGTCGCTGCGATGGATTTACTTAGAAAATGACGGATGAATTGTGCCGAAAGAAAATAACTCGTCCTAATGGAAATGACGTTTCATGTTTTTATAATGTTAGAATGGAGGATTTATTCATGACGCTCACAAGAAAAATAAATTCTTTCTGTGCAGCGGAAATCCTAACCTTTCCTAACTGTATTTTATATATAATTAATTAGCCCTTTTTTTATTTTGTTAGATATAAAATTTTTAAAATCTTCCGCATAACAATTAATTCCGACGATTCCAACGAAATCCTAATTAATTCCCTGCGATCGTATTATTTTATGAAAAAGAGCTTTTATTCGGGTCACGAGATAATTTTCAAACTCTCTGCAAATAAATGTTTTTTTTTTATCTGCGATGTCGACCGCACGATTTTCAGTAAGCAAACAAAAAAAGTACCCGAAACAGGTGACGAACTCTTGCATGCTACAGATTCACGCAATCATTGGAAAGCTATTTTATTTTTTACGTACATAAATTCAAAATAATATATATAATAATTTTTAAAGATTAGTTCGAAGGCATTTTCATTGAAATGTAATGTCTAATTTGTTCACATTCTTTCTTATTTTCTCACATAACTTATATTGTAATTTATCTATTTTTATGCACGCCAGACATTTTTTGCGTAAAAGTAAAAGAGATGTTAAGGGATTCAAAGTTTATTTTCGTTAATGAAAATAAATAATGAAGATTGGTTGTTTTTGTTGTATTTGAAACTTTTTTGTACAGTTTTAAGTAGTCACAGAATAATATTTAAGGCAGTTATTCATTTAACAGCAAAGGATCGTAGTTGTCAACTAAATCATTCAAACATCGCTAACTGTGTTTGTTAAACTATCAACTGCTGCAATGGAGTAAATCGTTTAGCATAAAAAAAAGGGAAGAAAACTTTGGTAATTAACAGCAGAATAAACGAATCAGCGATACAAACCGGTTAACCGACAAACTCATCTGCCCATTTATTTTCCACGCATTAAAAGTTACACGAGCATGAGTCACTTCCTGAACACGAAAAAGAGAGAAGAAAAAAATCGCTAACTATTTCCTCAAGAATATGCTATGCAGATTCGAACAAAGAATGCAATTGTAAACATAACGAAATTGTTGCCGCAGTAAGGTCACAATTGAAATCTCGTTAGCCGCACTTAATTCCACGATACGCGAGTAATTCCCAGTTCTAAGTCAAGTGATGAATTACCTATCGTGACTGATGCGAATTCTCTCTCGAAATTGTATAACGCGAAAGAAACCGAAAAAGTGAAAGAGGCGGGAAGAATGCGGTGGCACAAAGTTCCTTTTCCTAAAATCTCATAAATCGCACCACTTCTTTGGGACATTGTGGTATAAGTACCAAAAACGACGAAGATTTTCCTGTGATTTTTCGGCGGGGATAAAAACTATATAACTTGAACGGAACAAAGGGAAAAACAAAGCGAAAGACGGAGAGAGAGAGAGAGAGAGAGAGAGAGAGAGAGAGAGTGCGCGCGAGATAGCAGTGTGTTTGTGGATTGTGTAGACAGTAGAGGCCAAGGTCGTCGCGCGAACGCTACTCGCGCTTGTTTCGATCGGTTCTCTCACGCTTCAGACACACATACATACACACATTGAGCGCGCGGGGGCATTACACATTGGTATAGGTTATATCCTGTGCGAGTCCGCGGTAAAGGGAAAAAGGGAAAATGTAATAAATAGACTCGAAAAGACGAAAAGACGGAAACGAATTCTCCGCTAAAATTGAATCAGTGGATAGTGTCTATACATGTTGTATTATAGTCGAGGATTCTTGGGCTTGCTGAAGCTTGACAGTTTTAGAATGCGCTATTTTCGCGCGATATATACCTATCAGCATCTGTCGGTGCTTCGATGGCAATTTTTTTTTTTAAATATATCAGTGATTGATACCGGACAAGCTGTAGAGGCTCTCGATCAAACACAACGGAAATATTTCAATCGGAACATCACTGCTGCAGCGTGTAAAAAAATGACTTTGGCACAAGTCAAGTTTACCATGTATATACGTAAAACAAAACAATTTCAATTTCCTCGTGCAGTCAGAGAGTAGCAATAGCAGTAACAGCAGCTGCACGCATTAATTTTTCCGCCTCAGCCGACACGCCGATTTTTCCGAACGATAAGCCGAGAGAGCTTGCCGCACATATAGGCGCGTGCCGACGCTACCTCCTCTACAAATGCGCATATACAGAGAGAGAGAGAGATAGAGAGCGAGAGAGAGCGAGCGAGATAGAAGAGTAAAGGCACAGTAGTGTAGGAGAGAGCTGCACGATGGTGGTCAGGTGTGTATTGTACACAGCGCGC
>UELU01139257.1:6954-89418 GCA_900490025.1 Megastigmus dorsalis | reverse complement strand
ATTTTGAGGTTAGCTGTCAATGCGAAAACGCGTCTTACTGGTTCCAATTAATAGGAAAAACGACAAATCAGATCGACTTCAGCTAGCACAGGATGATTCATTGTTTCGAGCACTACGCCGCTCAAGTCCAAATATTAATTTTCGTTGTAAATAGAAAAAGATATCAGCGAAACAAAAAGCACGTTTGTCGCTACTGCATCCCCTTAAGGAGTTTTTAATTTTCATTTGTTTCATTACATTCTTTTTTTTGCTAAAATTAAATATACAGTCAAGAGATTTACTTATGATAGACTATTATTATTATTTATAAAGAAAATATTATCACGATGTGATTTTATCATTTTATTTTTTCATTCGGCTTCGTTAAAATTAACACCTATTGATTTAAAGTTTAAACAGTTCTCTAAAAAATTATAATTTATTTCATAAGTAATTGTATATGATATTATTTATCAAGCACTATCGAATTAGTGAGCATCAGGATGAATCATCATTTTTTTTTCTAAAATGGCTAAATTTATTATTAATAATTATTGTTAATGGACGTGTCTCAGAAATGCTATAAAAATTTATTTATAATGTCAATTGTAATGTTTTTGTTTTATTTTTTTTTTGTAAATTAACCGAATAATCATTGATTCAAAGTCTCTTCCTTTTCACAAAAGTAAAATTGCGTCATGTTTTACGATTTTGTTACTATTTTCTATTTTTCAATCTGTTACTTACATTCGCTTTTATAAATTGTTGTAGCAATTTAAGTTTTGTTCGTAAGTAATTCTTGTTTGCACACTATCCAAGCTGGTGATCGACTGATGGTAAAATGTTCAGTATTTCTATAATTGAATAAAATAATAAAATATAATCGACGGCTTCGTTAAGTTATTTCCAGATTCAATTATTTTATTTATTTTGGACTTTTATTAGATCGAGTCTAGTCTCAGTTTGAAAATTTGTCGAGATAACGTCACGTCATACTAAGCTAGGTATATCTATATTCATGAAAATATACAAACTTTAAGCGTTTATTGCTTTTGAAATTATTATTTCAAAAAACGATTAAAAAATACGTTCTAATTATTTTTTCATTATCTGCCAATTGCAGATAAAAAAAATAATTTTACTCTCTAGTTTACCTCTCGATTAACGCTACTATTTTTTTTAAACGGTGCAAGTTTCAAAAAAGCTCTTTTCGGGTACTCGACTGTGCCCTAAATCCAATAGTTTTAAGCGATTAATGAAGCAAAAATCATTTTATACTGGTATCCGGTTGAAAATGACCATGTACAATCTAGATGAAAATCCATATGAATTTCATATAGATTTCAGGGAATTTTCCATACGGAATCCATACGGAATTTATGCGCAATTTACATAAATCTAGATAGCAATCCGTCTTAATTTATAGTTTGGAATTAATACTGACTCTATACGGATTTCATACAATTCATGATTCAAAAAGAAAATTTTTGCATGCTAATACATGCAGAAATCCATTCTAAAATTACAATACCGATGCAATACGTACTACATGCAAATTTCATACGGAAATCAAATATGGATTTTGCACGGATTTTATACGAAAATCCATACCTTTATTAAAGTAAAAATGTGTACATGCTAATACATACTATAAAATCTATTCTAAAATTATAATATCGATTTCATACGGATTCTCTACGAATTGTACATGAAAATCCATGCCAAATTTATAATTCAAATAAGACCAGATATGGTAATGTGCATGTATGGGCTCGGACAACCAAAAGAGTGAGGAATAAAGAATAAGAAAAGAACAAGAATAACTTTTTATTTTTCATATACACAGATATAGAAACCAATGCTATTTTCTTATTCCCCCATTCCTCATTCTTTTGGCTGTCCAAGCCCTAAGTATTCTAAAATTGCATGTAGAAATCCATATAAATTCTATACGAATTTCATCTAGAATTCTATAGAAAAAAAAAGACAGGGAATCAATAAATTCTTGATTCATATAAATTTTATTTACAATTTATGAGTAATTTATCCATTTCAGTATGTACTACAAATTCAACGATAAGAATAAAATACCCATCAAACGTTCTGGCAAACGCATTATTTGAACGTAATATATGTCTTTTATACATGAAGAAAATATATGCAATTATTTTTGAACATTCTAAAAAATGATAGTGTATGATCTTTCGAGAATTTTAACATATCAATCTTTAATTGTGTATAATTATTTACTTAAAAACACAAAATATTATATAAAAAAAATTGGTAAAATGTATATACTTTTACTCAATTAATTAAATGTATTTAAAAAATTAATGGTGGTAAAACGATCCAATCAAACAAATAAAAACACTTTTCAATTAAATGGCCGACGTTTCGGACGTTTATATTTTATACGTCCCTCCTCAGGACTATGGACACAAGTGCACAAATAGTTTTTTATTACAATTGTACAACAAACAGAAGCATGTGTATACACAATTATTTTAAATAAACTCACCCTAAAAGTATTATTTTTTAAGCTTCACATACGTGATGAGCACCATGTCTTTGTTATTTTAACTATTCAAAATGTCTAATATTTAAAAAAATTTCTTTAACCAAAACCAAATTATATTAAAAATTAAAAAATTAACACATATGCAGAACTCACGTCGGTATATCTCTCTTAATCTCTCACTGTGCTAGTGAACTCCAGAATTTACACTGTACTGATCTAAGATCGGCATTAGCGATACATGTATGTGAGACTGAATATTCTGAGATTAAATTTGACAATGGTAGTATACTTAATAGAGGAAATCATTGGAAAAAACGTGAATTGTTTGAAATGCTAAACATATGGTTTTACGATTATACCCTTAATCGTGTTCAAGACACTCAATATTTTAAAAAATCCCAGAAAAACATTATAAAACTAATAAGGGAATTCTTTTAGTAATGCTACTACATGTTTATAAATATATATATATATTTTTTTTATTTACTTGTTATATTGTTTACATTATTTTTATATTGTATAATCTTTACACTCAAGTGTTTTTTAAAATAGTGGTTCTATTACCACTTTAGATAATGGTTTGCACTAATTTTGACATAAAAGGGAAAAAAATTTGTAGATTGATTTATTTTTATTGAATTGATGTGCCGTAGAAATTAATTGTTTATATCATTATAAGTTTTAATTAAAGGGATCTTTTAATATATGTATAAAGGAATTTTTGATATATAGAAAAAGATGTTATCATTTAATTTGTTGAATTTTTCTGTGTGGGTCGGGTAGCATTCTTTGGTGTACAAGGTGATTGACAGTGATTAGGGGGCGAATGAGCGCAAAAATTTAACGCACCAGTGCATCTTTGTGCACACACGCACACACGCACTTCTTCGCTCCGCCTCCTCACCTATAGCGTTGATTAACACAAGCCACCGTCTTCTCCCACTCTTCACCGCTTTAGTTTCCCCACTTTTCTGTTCGCACATTGAATTTTGAACTTGGAATTAGATTTTAGATTAGTGCAGTGTGAAGCCTTGAATTCACTAGCACAGTGAGAGATTAAGAGATATACACCCATGTCAGTTCTGCATATAAGTGTTAATTTCTTAATTTTTAATATAATTTGATTTTGGTTAAAATATTTTTTGAATATTACAGACAGCTTGGATAGTTGAAACAACAAAGACATGGTGCTCACGTATGCGAAGCTCAAGAAATAATACTTTTAGGGTGAGTTTATATATATGCTTCTGTTTGTTGTACAATTGTAATAAAAAACTATTTGTGCACTTGTGTCCATAGCCCTGAAGAGGAACGTATAAAATATAATCGTCCGAAACGACGGCCATTTAATTGAAAAGTGTTTTTATTTGTTAGATTGGAACATTGGATCGTTTTACCACCATCAAACCCGTATAATTATCATCTACGAACGTGTTCTTCATCATCTAAAAAATTAATAATTAAGGATTATCCAAGAGCATTCATTTTATTTAAATAAACTGAAACGAGTAGGAGAAAATACGTCGCATTTTACGGCCTTGTGACGAAAAGTACTATTCATACAAAATAATAATATTCCACATATTATACACGTCTTTTTTACGTCTCACCCTGCACTTTAATTTTTATTAGCCTAATGATCGACTTTTACTAAAAGTCAATACAGCAAACTATTTCTATTACCACTGATGTGCCATAAATTATAATGATGTTTTTACATTTAGGTTGATTACAAATAAGTTTTTTTGTGCAGACTAATTTACTGTACGCAAAGTGACGTACGTGTGCATTAATCTAAAATTGTTACAGTTACATCGAACTCGTAGAAATAACATAACAAACCGTATTCGAAAATTCACAAATGACCTTACTTGAAAATTAAAATGCAATTTGTGATCAGTACAATCTTAATTATTTTCGTACTGTGTCCAACATTTGGGCGTGGATGGTCGGATTCCTTTATACAGACACTTAAAAGTGAAGTGAAATTATATCAAGCAACTATTTTTACTACTGTAAACTCTAAGCTTATGCAGCATTCCGAAGAGTCGGTAGTTCGGGAAATAATAAAAAACATCCCTACCGCATTGTTGCCATTAAATCAAATGAAATACCGTATTAAAGATAGTGCGATTGGTTCAATTATTTTTGAAAGACCCCGAAACATTTCTTTACACATTGTACTAGTAAAAGTTACTGAAAAAGGTGAGGAAAGTAAAAAGATAAGACAATTGCGAAAAATAATTGATTACTTCGTAAAACTTTCACCTAATTCACAACGTCCAATGTGTCTGGTAATTATCTTTAACGAATATTCACCTTCTGAACAAAGACTTTTAAATATTTTTCAACACGCCTGGATTCGGAAATTCTTAGACGTATCAATTTTAATGGTGAATGTGTCAAAATCATCAAACCGAACAACACCGATCTTGTATTACTACAATCCATTCGGACAAACGATCGAAAAAATTTCATGGAGCTCGGAAGTGACGATATTCCCAAATAAATTAAAAAACATGATGCGATATCCTGTAAAACTAGCCTTCTTCCACGATCCTCCTTATTTGCTTGAAGTTAAAAGTAATTCAACGCCCACGCGAATAATCGATGGGATGGACTACCCGCTACTGGAATTGCTATCAGATACCTTCAACTTTTCTTTAGATTTCTCGATCCGAATAAAAAGTGTCTTGCGAACACAAATCGCATATATTTTATATGCGCTATTAAAGAATCACGATATTGATTTGATGCCATCTGCTAACCTAGCATACATGGCATCCACCGAATTCGAGTTTGGTGTCGCTTCTGATTACTTCTATCCAGTGGCTGTGGTTCCTGTGCGGTATTACAGTCGAACAGAAATAGTTGTCAGTTACGTGTTCATTTACATGATAGTTAGTGCAGGAATCATTATTTTTTACTACTTAGTTGTACGCCTGATGAAATTTAGCAAACGATATTGGAATGCCAATTACATCGTTCGATTGTTATTGAACTCGACGGTACCCCGAGTACCAGAAAAACCTGCCGAAAGGATGATCTTTTTGAGTATCATAATAATTGCGATTATGTACTTCAAAGACATTCTGCTGATTCTGGTTGATATGAAGATGATGCATGAGACAAAGGCCTTCGACACCCTCGAGGAAATCGATAGCGCCAACCTTACGCCGAATCTCGAAGCTTTTATGCATGTCATATTTTTCTGGTCCGACAACGTCTTTGCTTTGAGATTAAAAGAGAAAGCTATCAACATATCGAAAATTGAAACCTGCACTGATGCCCTGTTGTTGAATAGAGACGTGGTTTGCTTAACCGATTACAATACTGTGAGTGTTTTGTTCGACGCTTATAAGAAAAACGGCGTGGACATCGAGTCTGTGATGAAAATTACCAAACCTTTCGCAACTCCCTTTCCAGTTTTTTTTACTTACGAATCGAGATCGCCCTATACGGAAGCATTCAATAAGATCGTACTGAGAGTTCTAGAGTCGGGAATTAGGACAAAGTGGCCATGGGTGGAGAACCGAGATTCTTACTTGAGACTCAAAGCTCCGGCGGTGCACACATCAGCGGCCAATCATATTATATTTCTTTATATTTTGGGTACGGGATATGCAACAGTTACAGCTGCTTTTCTAATTGAGCTGTTATTTAGATTTTTGAAAAAGATTAATCGAACGTCTGTTGAGTAACACAAATGTAAATGTTATAAATATAAGATGCACCTAATCCATTCCAAAACAGTTTAGAATAACAATATTTATAATTAAGCGGTATTAATAAATGTTTTTACACATATTTTTAAATATTTGGGCTTAACTTTTGAGAAAGGAAAATAAAAGCTTACTTATTTAAGAACAATCAAAACAAAAGTTAACCCATATTTTTGAAAGTAATCTGTATATCTGTATAACCTGATTAAAAAATATTTAATAAAAAATGTTATTTATAATTAATAATATCTTTAACCAGTACTCTGAATTTTGCTTAAAAATAAATTATTTGCAAATACAATTTTTTGTTTTAAAAGATAGATTTTTGTATCAAAGGATTTTTCGTTAGAATATTGCATTAATTGATTACAGTGCTTATAAATACCAGAATTTTTATTTGTTTCAATAATTGATACTATGAGTTTGTAGGTGTTCAATATTATTGCATAAACCATACATCTTATCATCTTCTAATCTTCACGTTAATAATCAATAAGAATATGTATATTTCAATGTAATGTAAAATTTTAATGTTATGTTTGTCAGCAGGTTTTATCTATCCGATATAAATATCTGATATAAAAATAATTTTCAAATGGGATTCCTATGTTTACAGTTTTTCAACTTTCTTCAGCAGCGTAAAATAGATATTGATTAACAATTTCGATGACATAGTTTACTTCTTAACCAATCAATTTGAAACATGTTTTTCGAGTAAAAAAGTTATTGTCATTATGATTATTGGATTATAGGAGAAAAATAAATATAACGAGCTGTTTCATAATAACATTTCTGATAATAAATTTATTATAAAAAGCTTATTAACTTTGCAGTTCCCCTTCAGCATAGAATACTCGAAATGTTTGCTTCTTATCATGATCTATTGATCAGATTTCTGATAAGTTGTCGAGAATAGGTAAATAAATACGTGTATTAAGTTGCATGTAATAATACTTTAAATTATGCAAAATTAGTTGAAATGGAATTTCAGTCAATCATTTTTCATTCGAAGGTGCAAAAGCTTCATAACAATCTCATAATATGCCTATAGAGAGACTGCACTATGATGTACGTGAATTTTATACATAAATAATATGATTAGGGTAAATATTATGTTATTTTGTAAAATATGCCTAATACGAAAGCAGTCGAGTGATGAACGTTAACCTAATTCAATCCAAAATAATTCGTCTAATCTCATAAATTGAATGGTTTATTATCAATGTTTTTCGAATTAAATTTAAAAAGTTCTGTCATGTAAAATACTTATATAAGATTATAGAGTATTTCAAAGCAATAGAAAGAATTGAATAGATCATACGATTTATTTTATTTTTTATTATTTGAAGTTTAACTGCAAATAGTGTAGTTATATTATTTGAAGTGCATTAGCATCGAACTTAACAACAATGTACTTAAAATACAAAATTATAAGTATTTTAGTTCTATTCATTAATTGTTCCACTTCTAATGAAAATAATACCATTGAATTAATAGAATCTATAATAAAGTATATAACAACAAGTCTCCGAGCTCGTCATGTGATAGTGATCTTGAACTCGGCAAATATTATTTCACCCACAGCTGCTCTAATTTCTCAAAATATTTTAAGTGCGTCGCCGTGTTTCATACTAAATCCATCCGAAATAACAAGTCGAGATTGTTATCAGAAATTGTACGAAGATATTTCATTAGCTCAAATAGATGATTTAAGTCCAAAATCTGTCCTACTTATGATAGTTGATACGACTCATACAAAAAACAGCACCGAAGAACTTCTGAACTTTATGAATTATGCAGCACACTTGTTGGAACTATCTGTACGTCCTAAATGTCTTGTATTTCTTATTGGCAGAGGACAGACTGAGGATCTGCGAGATTTCTTTATGTTTAGTTGGATGCGAAAATTTTTGGACATCACAGTCGTTGAAATCATTGATAGAGGCAAAAGCATGAATAACTCACTCCTTGTGAATACTCACGATCAGAATTTGTTGATTCATCGATATAATCCGTTCATTAATTTGTACGAGAGATTTCCCTTTACAGTAAACACCGAACTATTCATTGACAAATTCAAAAACTTGCATGGTTACACACTAAGAATAGGAGTTTTTGAAATTACGCCGGAAGTGGTAATACACAGAAATTATACAGGAAACAATATTTGGGATTTTATATCAGGAAGTGAAGTTGAGGTACTCAAAGTTATATCCGAAGCTCTGAATTTTTCAGTGAAAGCAGTATCCGCATATATGGAAGATGCGTGTGCATTCAAAGTCCCTATCAGAACATCCTCATCCTTCGAGAACTTCCTGATTGAATTGCAGAACGATACGATAGATGCACTTGTCAATTTTATAGACTACATTATGGTGCCTCAAGTTAAACAAGATAGACCGAAGCCTAAACGTCGTATCATTAGAAGCAGTCCATTGTATCTGGTTACGAGCAATATATTGGTGAAACAATACGGTTTTTCGACAATGGAACTGTCCAATTTAGCATCGACAGTAGGCATTTTTACAGTTTTAATCCTGTCCTGCATTGGTTGTATCAAACTTTTGAAATTTGAATGGGCTACTTTTAGTGTCGTGAGAATATTGTCTGGCACATCGATCACATTCGAATTACGAAGATTACCTGAACGAATCGTATTTTTATGCTTGGTGATTGTATTCACTGTTTTCTCAGTGGAAATTATGGATCGATTGGTAAGCATCTATTACCGTCAAAAGAAATTTCTAGACCTGCAAACACTGGAGGATTTGGTTACTCACGGTATAAGGCCTACATTGATGAGCACCACCATGAAGGTCTTATCTGAGACTAACGATACGGTGATAAAGGATCTATTGGCGCTTTCGAAAACGTTCAATTTCAACGAGGTTCACAAAGTGAAGTGTTTGACATCGTTATTAAGCGATAACAATGGACAGACAGCTTGCGAAACGCCTCAATTTTTAGCGGAACCTGTTGCTAAGCACTTGTTAAATAGAGACGATAAGTGGATCGTGACTTCTGTGAACGAGCCTTTATTCAAAGCCTTCAATTTAATGACGTTCCAAGAGGCATCGCCCTATGCGTACAGATTTTACAAGATCATACGTCGACTCTTTGAATCTGGAATTTTATTGCGCTTTGAAGAAATTGTTCGCGGGTTTTCCACTTTGAAGACTTCGCTGAAAGATACCGATTTCATGAATTCGCATGATACTGAAGTGATTGATAAAAAGTCGAAATTAAACAAGAGAATAGTTTACGTTCTAGTGATGGGGCACTTATTGTCTTTTTTCATTTTCATCTGCGAAATTATATTTAAGCATTGCGATAAAGGCGCTTTGAGAAAAGTTTTTATTAAATTATTCAAAACTAAAACACATAATGTGAAAAATAAATAGCCTCTAGCAATCGCTCTTAGTAATTCAGCCGTAAAAAATATCATTGTGTTAAATTACCCTTAAGTAGTCCCAATAAATAATTAATGCTTTTTTTTGGAGAGTATTATAAGTATTATATATAAAATCACAGTAAAAATTGCATAAAAATTATTAAAAATTATTGTAAATAATATGTAACAATTATCAATGCAAGCTGTAATTAAAAATTTTCCAATTACCAAAGATAGCAGTGACTGAAGTGGAGATTGGATATTTTAATAACTGAAAACAGAAACTTAAAAGACTATCGGTCCAATCTACATTTCAGTCACTGCACGTAATAAAAACTTCTAAGATTTGATTAATTTAATTATGAATTTACTCAATCTGGTCAGTAAAATTATTAGCATAAGGTAATCAATTTATTAGTTTGGGAAAACACGTAAAGGATGATCATGCATATTTTAATATGTTTGTCGAGCTCTAGTTTAGTACACAAATATTTACAATATGAAAAATTAAAAGAAAACTTTATATCATATTCATAATTTCTTGTTAATAAAATTACCATTTGACAAAAAATATATTATGTATAAATTAATCGGCCTACCCTTCATCAACAAAATCGTGACAATTGTTGCAGCAATAAATGTAATGTCATATGCATTTTCTAAATCAATTATCCTAAATTAACATTTACCATTAGTCATGATTAGCAAATTATACTTACAGTCATACTCCAAATAAACAGACCTCGCTTTATTTATGGTGGAAAGAGTTTGTACTCCTCTAGTTTTTAAATAATCGATATAAATCTTATATACGAAATAGAAAATAACTAATTTATTTCATAAATATTCAAATAAGCATTTGTATGTTTGATATCAATCAATTTCTGAAGGACAATAATAATTAATGCAGTTATTTACCAAGATAATTAAGGAAATGGCAGAAGATTCGATACAGTCGTTCCTTTTATTTTCTCTCTTTCAGAATGTTTGTCGTTAGCAAAGTTTTCAAGCCAAGAATGATCTACAAAAAGACTAATAGAAGAAAAATATAAATAACTAAGTTAAATAGAAGTTGGGATATCCAGTTAATTCTTTACGTCCTGAGAATTGGAATATCGAGCCTAAGTAAATTAAAATTGAACAGTACTTAAACGGTGATACTTTTTGTTGACAAGATGACTTAACGCTCCTTCCTTGTACTAACAAGTGGATTTAACTTTTTCTTTCACTTTAATCTTCTGAAGAATTCGATGTTTTCATCTTCACGAGGAATCCACAAGACAATAATGAAAAACCGCATATATGCAAATTTAATCAAATTCATCATAATTTTTGGAGGGCATAGAAAAATGAAATCACATTACAGGAAAATAAAACTTGGTCAAAGAAAAAAAAAGCAAAATTCAAGATTCTGAATCCACTAATTTACGAAAGAATAAAAGAAAATAAAAAAACATTAAATTTTAATTTCAAAATAATTGTTATTTTTCATTCTTTAAATTATTAATAATTAACTCATAATCTATAACGATAATGTATTAAAAAAAATACTGTGCATATTTTTGTATATAATCGATATACATCGCTCATAAAGTTTAATAAATTGTGAAACATCTGCATTCACTTATTTATTTAAGCCATCATTATAATCGAATCAAATTTAAATCGATGAAAATAGATCTTGTTATGATATGGAGTCAAGGATTTACACAAGACCCTTACCCACTTTTCCGTATAAGGCACCAATCGCAATACATCAGTCGAGTCCTATACGATTCTTCCTGACTCTTTTTAAAACATGCAGAATCTGTCGACCTTGCACAGAACAACAAGTTTTCTTTTACTTACGCAAAATATTATATTGTATTTGTATCTTATGTAAGAACATATTATTACTGCATGACTAAATATAATATTAATTATGTGTATGAATATTATATTGTATACGTATTAAAATAACCTTAATACTTCTAAATTATTATGCACTATACGCGTGAATGTGTGAGTTATTCTTTATATATGAGCAGAAACATTTTGTTAGATTTATAATAATTAACAAATATAATTTATTTCCAAATCTATAACCCTTGTAAGAGGATGTGCTATAGTCGGAAAGATTCCTACCTTACCGTTTCTTGTATTTAACGAAGTCTATAGAACTGGAGATTAATTTTTGGAAAAAACTCTCGGTCCCCATCTCGGTACAATGATGTAAACATTGCATGGTTCAAATTTCATGAAATTCCATCGACAATTCACAGAGATTTTGGTCGTGGAAATTATGGGAGATTAAAATCACTGCAAAATACGAACGAAATTTTCGAGGACAAAAATTTTTGTGAATCGGGGATGAAATTCATGAAACTTGAACCACTTAATGTTTACATCGGTACTAAGATAATCTCCATCTTTATAGGTATATTTTATCAAATGTAAGCGCCGGTAAGGTAGGAATCTTTCCGACCATAGCACATCCCCTAATATAATAGGAAATCGTTTTTCTCAATACTTACATATATAAGATCTACTGACTAGATATCAACCTTTCGATTCCCCAAAATGAAATTCACAATTAAGGGATTGTATAATATTATAGATTGATAATATATTATAAGCATATCAATCTATAATATTACCATATAGTGCTTAATTTGACCTCATTTACGTTTTGTAGAATCAATTATTTAAATCGCAGTAGCACTATTTTGAGAACTTTATTCTTAAAAATATTTTAAATTACCATAATCCATTGCTGCTAAAGCGACACACGGAATGAGCAGAAACCCGCAACATTTTGATTCGAGAAACCAATTTTTAAACGTACGCTTTAAGCCTAATTAAAATACAATCGTACAAACATAAACATCGGCGAGTACATCGCCAAAAGAAAATCATAATACTCCAGGGCACGACAATCGCTTCCATCTCCGCTGAAAGAGAAAAAAAAAAAATACACGCAGCAGATAATTATTATCATGTCACGTTATTAAAGAGACGCGCGCCAGTAAATGGCAACAAACGCGCGCCCGAGCAAAAGAAATGATTCATAAACATCAATAAGAGCGATAAATCGGTGCTAGCGACGAACCAAACCTGCAGCGCGCGCAACTATAAGTATAACACGGCGAGTACGATTTCGTGATTCATCGAGGCGAGAATCCCTGGCCCCGCGCTCGGCGCAAAGATTTCCAATAGGGATCCTTGAGCCGCCACCGCTGCCGCAGCACAGCCTCGACGATGTACACTTTTTTTCGTGCTTATATGGTCAAATTTCGGGAGCCTGGAGACTCCTTCGATCTTGACCTCCGGATATGCGACGCGCGTTCGCGCGAAAGTCGAGCGATATATATATATATATATACGAATGGATCGGTTTTGTTCTTATTTTCTTTTTCAGCATTGTTTTGTTTGTTTATAATGGATTGTTCGAAGGTTTTTGGTGTGGAGAGCGACGTTATTGTGTGTTTAAGTAAGTGAGCAGTCAGAGCCTAAGATTTTACGAGCTCGTTATAGTTTAATTGGAGTAATTTGAGTTGGTCGCTTTTCTCCGGCTGTATACACGTTTTTATTTAAATTGCTTTGACTTGCGCGACGTGTTTGAACGAGAGTAATGCGATTAATTAAATTCAAGATTTTTTACTACGGGTGGGCAATGATTCATAAAAACTTAAAAATATTTATAAATATATGTGCGTAGAAAACTACTGTCATGGATTTTCAATTGTAATCACACTTGAAGAAAATAAAGCACATTTTCATTATTACATTATCTACGACAGAATTTTCGCTATCTAATCACGAGTGAATCATATTATTTTGCACATTATGAAAATGTTTTCTTTTAAGGAGTGAATGATTTTGAACCGATTGTTTGATTATAGATTAATTCCTGGGGGCAAAAAGCTATTTCTATTTGTGCTCGTACATGTGCATCAATAGTGCGAAGAGTGTCATTGTGTAAATATTGGGTGAGCACAAGTTATTATATAAATGTGATTTACATTTTTATTCAAAATTTTCATCGCTTTACTCTGGTATAAAGCAAGACAACTAAATAATAATTCAATTCTAATACTTTGGGGACGATGCAAATGTACAAATTTTATTATTTTTTTTAAAATCCAAATAAGTAATATTTATTAGCAGTATTTCCTATTAATACCTACATAGAGATGGATAATTTTTGTACGAGATGAAACATGTAGTATATAATTAATACAAAGTTGATCTCGTCTGAGTGCAGAACAAGGAATAACAATAAGGCATACTAGATAACTGTTGATTATTCTGTAAACAGGATATATTTCGTATGAGGACACTATTTATAGGATATATATATAGATATCTGATCGTTGTTGAGTCTGGGAACGCATATGGAGATGCTTGAATTAGTATGGGTAGGTGGTTTCGACCCAGTGTACCAGATCTCAGGCTGTACTGTGTCAGTATCGGACTGGTATCGGTTGTAGCTGACACGAATAAATTACCAGTATTCAGGAAGCTGCAGGGTACCAATGAAATTGTAGACTCTTATTTATCATTGAGTATCTTATTTGAGCCAATGGTTTATTTATCAATTCTTGAGTATAATTTGCTGAAACTGTATTAAGAATTTCATGTATATTTACATGTGCATGAATCAACATATGTTTCTGTATTTCATTGCTTACAATTAAAGCTCTGACGCAGTAATTTTGTGACAATACACATCTCCATAAATTTTGAATTAACTCGTAAATCATCGTATATCGCAATAAATCAATAAGTAGACGTTGAACTACCAGAAGCTACATTTGTTTTTACTACAAGGCTATGCAACAATATAGCTACTTGTGACACACTGTGAAAATTCGAAATTCTGATTAATAACTACAGCTGGAAAAATTTATCGCATTGTTTTTGTTTCCGCTAACTTTTCCTTCAGAAAGAAGATATACCAGTCTGGTACACTTCGGCAGTACAAACTGCACGTCACTTTATTACCCGCTGGAATTCCTCTCATGCCTAATATTATAAAACAAAAAAGACCATTCGGCCTTTTCTAATAGATATTATACATTTGAATTACTCGATAAGAACATTGCATAATACCGGTAAGGTAATAATGAGATTACATATATCCGGGCCGTTCAACATCTCTTTAAACCCGCGAAAGCTCTTATTCGCTTCTGCAGTCTACAAAAGGCACCGATTAAAAATCAACCGGAGATGAAAAAAAAAAGAACTCGTGCGTGTACGCAAAAAGAAGCGAAATATATAATGGCTCTCGTTCTCGCGGGCTTGAGTCACGCATAAAAAGGTAAGCTCACCTTCGAGCCTCTCTCTCTCTCTCTCTTTCTCTCGCTTCTCGTCGCTCAAGTTCAAACGGCGCGCGGCGCTGCATTACCAGCTTGCCTCTCTCGCGCAGTGTCCCGCAGTGTCGAGACCCGAGATTAATAACGATAAAGCCTATAACCATTTATAGAAATGCACAAAACTCGCTCGCGTACGTAGTCGCGGTCGTCGCGGTGCAGAAAATGGCGCAAAATCGTATACAGAGAGGGATTATAATACTTGGCCGGTGTATAGGTACTTGTATACACGAGAGAAAGAGAAACGCGAACTCGACCGTGACACGCATTCGCGTATCGAGGAGTTGCCACCACACCGATGCACATCGGCGTCCCGGGATACGCGAGTCACGCGTGCGCGGCCAAGAGGAAGAGACGGAACGGAGCTGCGAGGAACGTGCCGACTACCGCTGGTGCAGCCGAGCGCCAAGTGTGTCCCCAAAATCGCGCGGCGCCGTATGGATGAGGCTTCGATTTCCAATAAAATTCTCTGCGTCGAGCCGCTAAAGCTCGCGGACGCCGCACGGGCGATGTGCGCGGTTTCTTGCAGAAAAGCGGCCGAAAGACCTCGTAACCGATGCGTAATTTCCCTCCTCCTCCTCCTGCAGCCTCTCTCTGTAAATGAATTAACCAAATGTTTTGCCTTTTTTTTCTTTTTTTTTCTTTTTAAAACTACCTATATGCGGCTGTAAGGCGAAATTTAATTCTCGTAAATAATCGTAAATGCAGTAATCGACTCGGATTGGATTATTATCGGCTCAACATTTAGTAGATCGATAAAAGCTGTGTTATCGATGCCGATTCGCGGTGATTTCGCCTGTAAGCATAATTTTTATATTAACGAGATTAAAGAATAAAATGAATATTAGATTTTCGATTGACAAAATTGTAAAAACCGATTTTGACAAAGACTTCCACTCGCGCTGCTGTATACCTACAGCTGATACTCGCAAATTATCGGAAGATCATGGCCAGTTGGTCGATTGCGTAGAGTTCACACGTAGGTATATCGTAGCAGCTTTGCTAAAACATGCGGTTTATTAGGAATCGAGGCAGGCTGTCGCGCTAGTTCTAATCAGGAACAGTGACGTCACTGAAATAGGCCCGATTTGTCATTGAAATATATATCCTACATACTTCGCATTATGATTTTATCATGTGAATATAGAAATTTCAACGTTTACAACATTACATTTAAATGTAACACTTCGAATCCCAAAGTTCTACTTGAATTGAATACCTGAATTTGTTCCTTCCATTATGCTTTGAGTGAAATTTTTAACAAAAATAAAAAATATGTCCTAATATTAGATAGCAATAATATACGTAATATATATGTATGTATATATGAATTGAGAAAAGCCAATCATTACTTGAAAGAATTAGTAAATTAATTGAATTAATCGCGCTATGTAGCCCAATTCAATAAGTTTTACATAAAAGAGTCAAGAATTCCGATTTTTATACTTATAAAATTATAATAATTAATAATGGCCTGTCCGCAGAACGAATAAAGACAAATTCCGAGCCTCAATAATAAATTATTATTGCGTATGCACATACGAGTCCTGTTACGGAACTTTTCACTGCTTACGTGCAACGAATTTATGCTTATTATGTAACACATTATTAATGTGTTATTGTGCACATGTGCACTTTATTCAAAATCATTAATAAAATAAAGAAATTATTTTCACTTGACAAAATGTTTTAAACAATTGTCGTCTATACAATTTACCCGAATGCAACGATTTCTCGTTTCTGTATAGAATGCATGTTAAAACTTAATGTTGCAATTAAAAGAACGTAAACATTTCTGACTTCAGCAACTGTTTCAACTATAAAACTAAAAAAAACTTTCTAATATTTTTTAAATTTTACACCGTAAATAATGTTTTAAATAGGCACTAGAACTTAAAATATCGGTCATTAGCGAGTATAAAAATTAAATAGTTCAAGTTATGCATTTCAAAAAGTATAGCTTTCAATTATCACTTTTTGTTAAAGGTAAAACTAACTTGGAGTGAGTAAAGTTGTTTTTAATTGTATTCCATTAAGTATCATATAGATTTCTTATCTGATTTTTGTATCTAATCGTTGTATTTTTTAGTGTAAATAATGAGATTTCAGTAATATATTGAAACAACTTTTATTGTACCATATACTTGTATCTCATTCTATAATACATATAATGTCTTACCAAGTTCTACCTAATACTACTGATGTCACAGCTGACACCAAAAAATCCAATCTACTGTCTTGCACTATCGTTTTTTTGAGCATCTTAAAATCGAACAGCCTATATACTAATCTTACATTCCGTTCCCACCGCAGTCCATAAAACATTAATATTAGCGGCGATCTATTTAAAGACGACTGCTCGGCTATAGAGAAAGAAAGAGGATTCCTGGTGTGCGTGTGTAACATTTCCATTCAATTTCCCGCGAGCATCTCGTGAACGTTTCGCGCCCTTCTGTTTCTTCTCTCTCTCCATCGGCTCGCTGCGTTCCCTTCTCCACTATTGGCACTTGCCGCATGCATTTTCTTTTCTCACCTCCTCTGCCTCTTCCTCCGCTCTCTTTCACTCACATATACACGTTCTTCTCATCAATGATATATATATCTATATATGCGATTCTTCGTATGGGTACTCGCTTTCGAAATTCAACGTCTCTCTCTCTCTCTCTTTCTCTCTTCTTGTCTCTGCCTCTTTCATTTCTCTCGCACTATAGCGGGAGTCCCGATTGTACCTAAAGATACTTAAATACGCATCGAAAGAAGAAAAGAGAGGAGAAAGAAAGAGAAAGAGAGTGAGAGAGAGAGGCAGAAAAGTAGAGGAAAAGAGGAGGAAGAAATAAGAGCGAGATGAAGGTTGAGAGATTGAGAGAGTAAAGAATCGAAAGGTGGATAGAGAAAATTTAAACAACCGATGAAAAGATGAAATTGTTATAGATAAGAATAAAAAAGTAAGTTAAAAAAATAAGTTAAGATTATACAGACATATGTGTAATTAGGAATTTCAGAAAGAACTTTTCCGATCAATTATACACAAAAAATAATGGTCCACTGCTGAGTCAAACAGTTAATAAATAATATTAGTATCAGTGGGTACGAATCAGGAAACTCTCTTTTTTTTTCTCTCTATATCTATAAAAAAGTATATCCATTTTTAAGTCGTTGGTTCACTGGAGCTTTTGATAAAAATATTTATATCCGCTATTTATTTTTGAATCTCTAGCATATCCGACCAGAATTTTAAAAAATTCATTCATTCTAACTCTAAATACGTCTTCGTTATCAAAATTCCCATTAAATGCCAACATCGGAAGTCTATGTATATATAGATATATATACTCTAGAAAAAATCTCACACTACCGAATAAAATAACCCAACCATTCATTCTTAGCCGTTTACGACGAGCCACTGCGCGTTTCGTACTTTTTCACCTTGATCCAATTTCCCATATATAATAACCCCATATACTTAAGCCCTTCGAATAAATGAAGTCAAAAGGAACGACACTCCGCCGTGCGTAGCCATGGCATTTACAATTTTAAGGAGTAGTCGGTGTAATTCGTCTGTTACTTTTCAACTGACAAAGACAGCAGCAGCAGCAGCAGCAGCAGAGCGATCGCGGCCGTATAATAAATCGGGGGTATGTACACTGCACATCGGGCATCGGCGAAGATAGCGCGCGGGGCGATCGCAGCGAGAACCGAGCTCGAGAGAGAGAGAGGGGAAAGAAAAAGAGAGCAGCAGCGAGAGCCAAGAGCGAGAGAGTGAGCGAGAGAGAGAGAGAGAGAGAGCGAAGGACGAAGAAACGTCGCGAGCAGCGAGAAGGGGCCGGCGGCGCCTCACACCCTCTCTGCGCGTCGCTAAAAGCCAAAGGTGGGAGATATCGTAGCGGGAGCTTTTCGGTCGGCGGCTGTATAGTTCTCGCTGGGGCAGTCGCGGTTAAACTCGCCAGTTGAGCGCGCACCCGATCCGAACTCGCCGTCTTAACGTCAAGACAGAGGCTCCTCGAGACACGCACTCGACCTGCACCGCAGCTTTCCCGTATACCTTATTGAACGTGAGTAACGCTCCATACACACAAACACACACGCGCGCACACGCACACACAGACGTTATTACTAAAAACGATCGTTGCTAGAAAAGTGCATATAGGAATGTATATCGGCGGCTGCGGCTGCAAAAGAATCGGGCTATAAGGTTCGCTTCGTCTTTTTTGGATTCTTCGTGGACCGCGACGACGACTACGACGGCGACGGCGCACGGGTTATTTTTAGGTGCTTCTCGGTTCGAGTTATATGTTATTATATATATATATACGGGAAGGAACAGCACGGGCGCGCATGTACAAGTGAAGTAGAAAATTCACGAGTTAACGGTCTCGCGTGTGCAGGGCTTTTTTTCGATCGACTCTTCTCCCTTTCTCTCTCTCTCTCTCTCTCTCTCTCTCTATATATATATATATCTTCTTTTCATTGAACACGTGCAATTCTGTATGTATACGTTGTGTTTGTGCATGCGTGTGTGTAAGGTGCGTGGATGTGTGTACAGAGCTTTTGGGTTATATCTACGTTGGATTGGTATTTTGATTGTTTAGTGTTTACAGTGCGAGAGGACAGAAGCGATTTGATGTATATCTGATGTATATAGTAGTGGAGATCCGCGTGTAACGTTTGATCGGCTGATCGGGCTTGATACTCGTGTAATTTTATAAACGGCTATCGTATATATATCTTCGTTGAGCTGAGGAATTATAGTGGACGAGAGATGCAAAACTCGTACGGCTTAGTATCGGTATACTTCGAATAAAATGACAATTGTCTTCGGTCCGAATTCGATTTTCTTTTTCGGCTCGCTCAATTATATTTCGAAATGTTCTCACGTGAAGTAGTTATTTATGATGCTACATAAGTTATAAATAAGATGTATAAAAAGTTCCTCTTTGCATGACGGAAAATAGGAAAGAAAAAACATATTATGACTGCGCAGTGTTATTGACTATTTTTAAAAAGTTTTATATTTAGGAATAGAGAGAGAAAAAAAAACAACGAAATACTATATGGTCCGCTATTTCGGGATAACGTTACAAAACTATATTTCCAAGTGCTTGGCGTTAAAGTTGCAATCGTAATAAAAGTAATATCGATGAAGTATATTTGTAAAAACATCGGTAAATCAAAGTTTATTTGAAAATACGAGCATTGGTATAGCAGTGCAGCATGTGCACGTTTTTAAAAACATTTTACATAATTGCAGTGTTGAAATTCTATGCTCGCGCCGGTCGTTGACAAACTGCATACATATGTCGAATAAATATGCGATCGATCGGCCTCTTTTACAAAAATCCGCTGATCTTGCATCCCTGGAAATTATTTCGAGTTGAAGTTGAATATTAATTCGCGTTAAAGAGACGAGGGACGAAACTCGTATATATGTGTCAGGGAAATTTGTTATTTTTTAAAAATACTATAGTTTTAATAAATAAAAATAATTGTATTTTACAAACATTCTAAAATGCGACTCGATACAGAAAGCGTCTTGGTTTTTCGCATAAATAGCCGATAAGCGCGAGCATACGAGATTTTTCCGGCACTCACGGGCGCGTGCAGCAACTGCCGTGTGTAAGGGGACACCGCCACGGGCTCGCTCGCGAGGAGATTCGGCCGCTCGCAGTGCCGCTAACCCGAAATGGTCCGAAGAAGAAGTCGGCGGTACACTCTCTCTTTCTCTCTCTCTCTCTCTCTCTCTCTCCCTCCTCTTGCTCAACCTGCAACTCATCTCCCTCTTCTTCTTTTACACGCGTGTGTAAAAATATCCCTTTCTCTCTCTCTCTCTCTCTTTTTCTCGATGCCACTATAATACTCTCTCTCTCTCTCTCGCTCCTTTTCTTTTTCCCCTGCGCTCTTTGATTTTGGGTAGAAAAAAATCGGCGTAGAACGCGTTATTTGTGTGATGACTCCGGTATATCGGATTTCAAAGCTTTTCGATAGAGAACAGGTCTCGGATATGCGATCGGTAACGAAACTTTACACAATGCTGCGAATTGTTTTTTTTATTTTTTTCCGATAATAGCTATATACTTTTTTAGATTTTAGAGGATCTATGCATGTGTGTGTGTGTGTGTGTGTGTGTGTGTGTGTGTGTGGATGTGTGGGTAGCAAATTTCATTTTTAGGGTGGAGAAACACTTTAAAATTAACCGGCTAACTTTGTGGGATTATGTCACCGCGCGCGCTACGAGTATAATATCCGGGAACTTTAAATACCGCAGCAGACCAGGCTTTTATTAATTATTATTTTAGGACGCCACCGCCGGGAAGAATAAAATGTTTTGAGTGTAAATGGAAAAGAATTCGTTGGGGCTCGACAGCTGGAGAAATAATTATTTTAATAATGCCAATAACGAATTGTTGCATTCTTTGCTCGTATCAATTTGAAATGATCGTTTATTATTTCACCGGAATACAATGGCTCTCTCGTGCTGAAAGTCATCGAGAGCAAACGATCGATATTCATAGGCTTTGACACTAGCTTTAACAGCGGGAAGGAAGTAGTTATGAAAGACTTACTTTTAAAGCGTTTGAACCGCGAAAAATTTTAATAAACAATAAAAGCAAACTTTTTTTGATTCAAAAGAATCATTGCTCAACTCGTATTTTGCGGATGCTTCGTATACCAACAAGGAAAATGCAGTATATGTCGGTGTTTTGATGATACAGGAGACAGTAAAAGCAACTGTTTAAAATAAACACGAGTCCGTCGATACGATCGCAATCTCCGATTATTCATCGTGGCGATCGTGACGGTTTCGTCGTCGAAATGTCACGTAAAATGCTCTTTGCACAATCCTCACGTACGGATGGACTCGTCATCATCCCAAAAATAAGTTCATCCTTCGAAAAAAAAGCGAATCTAGAGCCTTGGACAGAATTCCTATTCGAGCGTCTATTAGAATCCGAAAAACTGGAGCATCGAGGTTTGTTCCGGACGGCCGCGGCGGCGCGCGATCTCTCGGGGGATATCGAAAGTCCCGCGTCCAGGCCTGCCTAGCGCGAGAGAGGCACGAGAGAGAGCCGATCGCCGCACGCACCAGCTAAGACCTTCCGCTATAAATAAAGCTCGCGCGCAAGCACCCGGTCGTTTACTAATTATATACTTCGATGCACGGAGAGAGAGAGAGAGAGAAGGCGAACCCAACTTCCCAAGATGTGCTAGACCCGCGCGCGCCGCGTGGAATGCGTAAACGAGAAATCGCCACTTTTTCCCTCCTCTTTCCGCCTCAATTTTTTTTAGCTGCGACCGTATAGCGTCATCGAGCGCTCCGTGAATTTCGGTTAAATAGCACCTATATATATATATATATATACGGTTGTGCAGCAATTGAATCATCGTTAATGGGTCTGGAGAGAAACCGATATTGGGAGAGAGAGAACAAAAAGCGCCTTTCCGTTAGGTTTGCGGGCTTAAGACGCTGCAGAAGCGAGGAGCATTAAAAATAATTGCGGAGTAGGCTTGAGGGATTAAGCGAACGAACACCGAGGCTTTCGTTAAATACAAAATGAGAAAAGTTTTCTGATGTTTTATTTATCGTTATATTTCGATCGTGTATGGTGACGTTATTCGATTAATAATCTGCATATGAAATAAATGATACCGGTAGATCCTGAAAATTAACTGTTGCGATAATATGCTTATCGTGTAGCTGTATCGAAAAGAAAGCCAGTGGTTCAGTTTATAAGAAAGAAACTACTTCCAAAGAAATTATTTTACGCGTCCATCCCATCGAGGTGATAAATAAATGTTGTATTCTACGATTTTATAATAATTTCATTATAACGCTACGAATTTGGATAGACACACTCGGAAAATATATTTATGTCAGTTATTGAACTCAGCACACCGAAAAGTTATTTTAAGCTTTTAGATCTATGAATAGCTAGTGAATCCTTTAAACTTGATCTCACTTTCGAATTCTTCCATCCCAAAGATACGCCTCGAGTCAATAAAGAAATTAAAATACTGGGTCGGTGATGAAAACGGAAGAGATAACCATCTTTCGAATCATAATTAATGTCTTATGTTAAAATAATTTTCAATGTACAGGTCTACGGGATGAAAATGAAAAACTGCTTAATAATTTCAGTTAAAATTTTCATTTCAAAGTATGTCAAAATCTAATTACTATGTTAAATATGTGATATGCGAAGACGAATTTTCACACATTGAAATTAGAAAGTTATTAAAATATTAATTAAATTAAAAGCTTAAAAATTTAAAGTAATGTCAAAAAAGTTAATATAATTAAGTAGTTTTTGCAGTAAAATAAGTACTTTTGTCGTAAATGTAATTTCAAAATTATTACAAGTTTAGTAAATTTCTTAAAATAAGACTGTAAAAAAGACTTTTATTGAGCTATAAACTTTTTATCCAACTATAAATTAAAAAAAAAGACATTTTGAAAATTTGAAAATCTCCATCAACGTGTATATTATTTTTCATGATATGTTGTATTAAATATAAAATAAGTACTTATTCATTGTAACATTTTTCCGCGAAAAAATTCTACTCGTATTACATTTTGTAAGTAGGTTAAGAATTTGAGCAGGCCGAGCATTTGCGGATGCGGGAAAATACACAACATGCTTTGAATTATCTGCACGATTAACTTGGTGTGTGACCAGAAGAAAGAGATTTTGCATTAGTCAGATCTCACATTTTAGTATATACGCAGTTTAAACAATCTGCTGTAAAATAATTTATAATAAGAGACTTTTATTATATTGTACGTATATATCCACATACTCGTTAGTCTAAAAATGTAATCGTGGTTTATTTCATCGTAAGATTATCGGTTAACGCGAGAATTTCAAAAATAGTCTAGCGATTTTTACGGTTGTCTCCGAAAGAACTAATGTCACTGTATCTACACAAGAGCTCAGATTCCTCGCAAACGATATCTTTATTTTCTTTATAAAAAAAAAAATTATGGTGTCCCAATCTAACGAATGGAATTTCATCTTTGTTGCAGTTTAACGTAGAAAGGAAAAAACCAAACCGCCACCATGGACGCGATCAAGAAGAAGATGCAGGGAATGAAGCTGGAGAAGGACAATGCGATGGATCGCGCGTTGCTGTGCGAACAGCAGGCCCGTGACGCTAATGCACGCGCTGAAAAGGTAAAATTACGTCCGCGGCGCATCGAGCGAATGGTTTAGAAGTGCAACTCGATATATGGATCTTTCATTGCTAAACTTTATATGTACGGTTTCCATTTTCTTTCGCCTTTAAAGTACTTTAGCGAAAAAGCAAGCATATTTCACTTGCTTCGTAATAAAAGCTTTCGATGAGAATACGAGAGTGCTTTATTTTTCATGGAAATCTCACTTTTTTTAGTGCACTGCGTCAGCTTACTTTGTTGACAAAGCAAATAAGTTGACCATGTGTTGAACAAGTAACGTAAAGAAAAGATTCGTCAAATGCGAGCGAAATGAAAGAATAAGTTTTTTTTAGAGAAGCACGAATAAGGCGAACATTAAAGCAAGTGCGGAGTTTAATAAACGGTTTTGTTTTTTTGGAAACGCCAATGTAGGCCGAGGAGGAAGCCCGCGCCCTTCAAAAGAAAATCCAGACCATCGAGAACGAGCTTGACCAGACCCAGGAGGCCCTCATGCAGGTCAACGCCAAACTCGAGGAGAAGGACAAGGCCCTCCAGAACGTGAGTTATTTACACCTGATTCACGCGAAATTTACTTTGCACGCACGCTCTCTTCTACTTGATACTTGAAATGAATTTCGATTAGGATAAATACATACTTTTTATGAATCGATGAAAAATCGATTATTCCTACTGCGATAGAATTAAGGTAATTAAAGGATAATTTGAAGGAGATATCGCAAATTACAACGGGTACAAAAGATGAATTATCTGCACTTATAGGGTAAAACGGGGTTAATTTAATAATAAATTCATGCTTTTTAAGGGACGGAGAAATATAAAAAAGAATATGAAAATATATACATGCCATGTATATAGTAAGACATTAGTTTTTCACTACTTTTTTTACATTCACCGTTATACTGAAAGATGATCAATTTTTTTTAATTAAGATATTTTTGAATATTTACAATGTTATGCCATTTCAAAAAAAAATATTGATTCGATTAGACTGAAAAATTAAGAATGTACTTGACTCTGTAAAAAAAAGGCATTCAGTTTGTTTTTAAGATTTATCAATATAATTTATATAATTATGGGCTAATCAAATCATTTGACTTCTCGATGCAGTAAACATTAATATAACATATAGAAATTTATAGAATTCATACAGAATAAATATTTCGAAATATGTTTAGTCACGACCGACAAAATTAACGAATTAAGATATAGATGCCCAATGCAAGTCATGAGCTTGTACTTATACAGTATAGACTAGTACTATAAAAATAGTAATTGTTCTTGGCCCATTTAAAAAAATACTTTGAATTTTTACCATTTATAATGGTCACATTAAATCAATTTTTTTTTTAATTGTTAGATTTTTCATTTCGTTCATATGAAATTCATTTATTGGAATCATAATGAAAGTCGACTCATATTACAAATCAAAAACATTTTGTACATACCTGCAAGACTTTTTACTCATCAGAATGAAATAATTTCATTATCTTCGTTTAATTACGTAATTTAATTTAAATTTATTCGTAAGCGAGTGACTCAAAACAGAATAAACTTTTACTCGCATTTGAACGATGTTTACAATACTGTAATAGCACTTAATTAAACAATAATGAAAGAACAATTAATAATGGCTTATCTGCCTTTTATATGAATCGAAAGAATGCAAATATTACGACAAAATGAATTTAAGTTAGTCAGACTGTTCTTTGATAATGTCATCAACAAATATTTCCTGATAGAATATACGCATAGAAATTAATTGTAATTTATGATTAAAAATTGAATTTTAAAAAATGTCGGTTGACATAAAATCAATTATATATACAAATGAATGAGAATGCGTTTTCTCCACCGCATTTGGAAAAAGGTCCCACCCCGTAGTGTACTAGATTCAAAGGTTCCATAATTTCGTAATTTTTCTACTATCGTTCTATCGTTATAATAATATCGTACGCTGCATTATCGAAGGTCAAGCGAGGGGGGCTCAGCTGCACGTACACAGCATCCATAGACCCGATCAAATTACAATTTAGCCTTATATATCCACGCTTATGGCTGTCGAGCCTCGTCTGGAGCCCCGCCGCCGCCGCTGCCGTACTTAGATCTTGAAAATATTCAAAAGAGAAGGAAAAGAAAAAATCGCGCGACGATCGGCTGCGCGCAACCAAGGCTACGAAGGCGTTGACAAAAAGCGCGACGATCCAAAGAGCAGGAGAATGAATCACGGCAGCAGCGAAAACCCGTTTGCGTGTGCGGCTAAAACGGCAAAAGAGAGAAAAGCATGGAGGGAATATAATGCAGACCACTGTCTGTATAAATGCACAATATTCACCGTTAAAGGAGCTTTACGCATGCGCGCGCTTTCGCTCCCGATGCACATATATATTGCGCACCAGTGCACGTGTGTGCATGTGTGTGTGGTGGATTTGTCGTAATGCAGCAAGAATGTCATGATGCTGCGAGGGCAGCCCGTGCACGGTGTGCCGTATTACGTGCGGAGCTGTCAAGAAGCTCGGCTCTGTTATACTTACGAGGTGTCGGCTTACCGAAAGCGCAGCAGACTCTCTCTCTCTCTCTCTCTCTCTCTCTCTCTCGAAAAGTCGCGCTCACCACGACGACTTCTTGTGTATTGATAATGCCGAGGACTGCTGTAGTCTCTCGATGTGCCTTTCTCTGCTCTAGCTCGGGCGATAATTGAGTTTTTCAGAGAACGTGTTCGGATGTTCCGTTTCGCTAATGACGTTTGGATTTCATGATGGTTTATGTTGGAATTCGGCCCGATAAGAATTAGGTTGACGAAAAGAATATACTCTGATTCACTGCGAGAATTTTAATATAGGATGAATGTAGATAGTTTTTTTAGCTATGTTCACTAGCTCCAAATAATAATTAATGCTACGATTTATTTAGATTCAAAGCTGTGTCGATTCAAAAGTCAAAAGTCTGAATGAATGTTTCCGTTCCTTAATTTAGTGTAATATATATATGCTAAAAGAAATTTATTATATTTTTCCTCTATTTATCGAGCAAAACCTCAAGCAAATGTAACATAAATGCAAAATCGGATTTTATAAATATGTAATAACGAATTTGATAATTAATTCGTATATATATTATTTGTATACAGATCATTCGCTTATTTCATGAAAATTCTTTAAATAAATAAGTATTGTTTAATTTTTTATTTCAATTTCAAAAGTTATTTTAAAATACTATTAGTTTTGATACAAGTCGTTTTAATAGCAAACATAAATAAAAATTATATTATTTTAGGAAGTAATTTAATTTTCAAAACATGTGCAAAGACTCGATCAATCAAAACGAACTATATATTTTCAAACATTCTTTATTTAATTTTGCGTCGTTTTGGAAATCCAATATTTCAATTAAAATTTATACGAAATATCAAAAAATTTCGAAAAAATAATACTTTTTTTAAAAGTTTATATATCGATTAATTAATCCATGTTTCTCATATATACGGTAATTATAAAAAAAATTATTTAATTACGATAAGCTTATGATCTAAATCTCACTGAAAAATTAGCAAAAAATTATTTGTATTACCAAATTTTTTTTTTTATAGCTTCAAGATATTCCAAAAAACTTTTTTATGATTTTACGGTTTAGAAAAGTCAATAAATTAACACTAAACGCTAATTTATTGTATCATAAATTTTACTCTAAAAGTAGCCTAATAGCTGCATCTTAATAAAAAAAAAATTACATTGATTTAACACTCGAATTTCATATCAAACTAGTTGAAATATTATGTTAGTGCAAAAAATTGTCAATAATTATTTACCACTAAACGATTGCACGAATGTATCTACATACGTGCGTACATCAACAAAAACAATAATTTAAATAAAATTTGGTGAAATTCCAAGTAGTTATTTAATGAAATATGTGATTGTTTACAGTCCTTGTATAAGAAAATGTTTTTCAAGACGATTGCACGCTCGCACTAAATATTTATAAATATTAGTTTTGCAATGTGACGGCATTTTTTTATTCAATATCCTTGTTTAATTATGCAATGATCAGCAACATTTTTTACTTTCTTGTCAATGCGAGGAACATGAAATATTATTTAGTAAAATTTTTTGTAAAAAGTAATATTTAACTTTAACCTATTTTTTCGCACTAGACCAAAATTCTTCGAAATTTCCAAAGTATATTTTTATTAAAAGTTAGGTAGAGTGTCAGTGCTCCAAAATGCAATTGACTTCAAATTATTAATAAATTGAATTTCCGGAGGAATCTTATCAAATAAGTAGTCGGAGTGTTTTAAAAATCTATTTCAATCAATTCTAAAATACCCTGTTACCAGTCAGTGCATAGACTCCGCCCTCGACAGTGCGCCGCTGTTAAAACACGTCGTTCCTTGGAAATCCAGCATAAGGAAGTGAAGCCAGAACACCGCTACAGAACACATGTAGGCAGACTATAAGCCGCAGCATCCGCGGGGGCCTCGTCATCACCGTCCAAATTCGTATCCGACGTCTCGAAAATGACCTTCGCTCTCTCTCTCTCTCACACACACGCACACTTTTGAGCTCCTCTTCTCCTTCTCTCTCGCGGTCGCCCAACTGGTGCTGGTTCTTCCCTCTCCGGGCGATCCGCAGTCGTGCCGCGCGCACCAAACTCTTCGCATATTCATTCTCTCTCCCTCTCGCACGTATATACACACACGCCGTCGACGACGAGAGCCTAATTCCATTCTCGCCCCAGTTCCATATTCGAAGATTCCCGCGCCACCTTCCCCTCCCGCGACATACCAGTCGCGCATGCGTTCAGCTGGTGCCATCTATAGATTCGAGGAAGAAGTTTTTGGTGCGAAGGGGGGCGCGACGATCAGTTGCAAGGAAAATGGCGGCGAGTCCGCTGGTGGTGGTGGCTCCTCTCTCACCTCCGTCGTCGACTCATCGTCGTCAGCCCACACGGGGGCTAAGGGGACAACAACAACACCAATTGGAAAAGTAGAGAGTAGATTTTTTTTTAATTTATTTCCCTTTCTTCTCTAATCTCTTGGTAATCGACTGGCTCGAGAGACGAAGTAACAGACGAATGATGTCGCACATAAGTAGTAGGAACCTAACCTAGAAGTATATATACATGTATTCACAATACGAAGGGAAGGTGTTCATATGCCAAGCATAGCAGAATGCTAGATAGACGAGCAGCAATAACAACAAGGTGGATAGTTTAAAGGGAAAGAGCCTGGATAGGAGTGGAGGACGAGAATCGTTACTTTCTCGCACAGAGACGAGAAAAGGGAGAGAAAGTGGAGAGTCATGGAGCCTGTGCTGTCGACGACGACAAGACGTCGTGGACACCAGCATCACCCGAGACATGCGACCAGACGTCGTCTCGACCAGAACCTGCTGACGACGATTGCTCCGTCGCTACCGATACCCTCGACAATAACCCCCTCGATCCCCGACAAAGGACCCGCGCAGTGTGGCCTTGACGGGGCTGTGAATGCCACACCAATAATCAAAGATACTACCGAATCCTTGAAGGAGAATCCCAAGTTACAAGCAAAAGATAACCTTAACCTCAACCTGGGCTCGCCAAAGCGAGTACCTGGCTCACCGAGGCACTTAAATAAGCCCAGCAAAGAATCCAAACTCAGCTGCGATAATAAGGTCATTGTCATCAAGAATGAAAGACCCGCGCAGTGTGGTCGAGATGACACTACGCAGAGTAAAAACAAGACTCTGCGTAGTTGCAGCTTCTCCGATGATGAGGACTTTGGTAAGGACCTCGAGCTTGAGCACGCAGTCGCAAGAGCTCGAGGTGATGGCAATTCCGATGAGGAGGGTGCTATTGTTGAGGAGGATCCAGAAATTGCAGAACTCGCCAAGCTCAGGTGTCCTAGTGAACGGACCGAAGTGCAGGCTGAGAGAGAGGCCAGACGGAGAAAGCGTTGCGCTGACTATCCTGGTCTGGCATTTGGGTGCTCCATCTTCTCCAGCGATACTATGATGAAGTTTAGCCTGATTAAGAACGAGCTGCAAAATATTATGAGCAATCAGCTGAAAAGGGTCAGTATTTTGGTATAGGATTAGCTGATTATTTAGACTATTAGTCTCAAAAGAATAAATAATATACCAAAAGAAAAACTAGATATGCCGTTATCATTAATGCTGTAGATTAAACTGTTTAAATAATAAAGATGAAGAGGTTATGTATGTCTATTTTCAGTTAAAAAGGATTCTTTAACTGTTCTTTTTACATAAATTTGGCTTATTTCTTTAAAAAATTTATTGTCTTCACAAAATAAATTTTTAAATTGTATAACTAGAATTTGATTGCATCGTGTTACTGCAAGCATTTAAATTTAGTAAATTAAAGTGAAGCATTTTTTAAAGTAGAAAACATGTTTCAGTGTGTCTTCAAAATAGTCTTTAGCTATTTTTTACTTATGAGTAAGAAAACAATTCAGTATTGAACGCTGTGATTTTTTTTAGTTCAACTTGCACCAGGCAAATGTTACCTTGTGTGACGTATCGCCAACATTCTATAAATACTTCTCGTTGATGTGATCCAGTGCCTTTGATTTCAATTGGATGAAGGCATTGCGTAAGCACAACTGCTTAATGTAGGCTTGTAAGCGAAATATTGCTATTTACGTGTCACTTTCATCGAACATGTGCAATATCATTTTAGTTTTAGCTTCCCTGAAGGCATGTATTTATTTACATTTCTCAATATATTACAAATTGTTTACATTAATTGGCTAATTGCTACATTATTTAAAAACTTATTTCATTCTTGTGAAAGTTATGTTTGGATTACATATTCACTAATCAAAATCAAATTAGATCGCATGAACCGAATTAAAAGTAGTTTTGTCATGTCATTTATCTTGTAAGCTGTTAAATTTATCTTGTAGAATTTGTTGATTATAAAAGAGAATATGTACTGAGCATTTCTTTATATGTTCATCTCAAATTAATCAAAATGTATTTTCTTTTAATTTTGGATTTTGTAATTTTATTTTAATTTTTTTAATTAATGTTTGAAATTTTTATGTAAAGTGTTATTTTTTTTAATAAAATTAACACAAATTATTTTAAAAATGAAGTCATTTCACCATTATCAATATAATTTATCTTATCATTTGTTGATAAATCTTTCAAGTCTAAAAAATTGTCGAGAAAGAAACTTTTTATCAATCGATACATTTTGTACGGTTTATATAAATATCAAAAATATCTTAATGAGATACATTTAAGGTTACCAAAAAAATTATTTTTATACTTTATTAATAAAAGATTTCATAGTATTTCTTATGCTATGAATTTTATTTTAATTTTTAAATATTTCATATTTTGTATCCCTAATTTTACATGAGTTTTAATAACTTATTTTGTCTTCCTTTTTAAAAGAAAAAAAAGGATACATCATAAAATTTAATTTAAAAATTATTTAAAAGTTATTGAACAATGTGTTGATCATTTTATTTTATAATTACTTATATTATTTATAATACTTCTGTATATTTGAAATATTAGCTGTTAAATTAAAACATTTATTTTATTCTGTACCCAAGAAGTTTTAAAATGACTTGACTCATGGAGGACCCAAATAGAACATTAATTTGGCATTAGCTGTATGAGCTATAGTTAATGCAGTTAGTCTGAAATAGTAATTGGTGTAATGAAGATAATAGTTGTCATTAATACATAATGTATTAATAACAATGCAGTATAACTTTTAGTTTTAAAAGCAATTAGACAATAGACAGGATTAATCTTATCTAGTAATAATTATATATCTATAATGAATTCATATTTATTCATTACATAATTTAGATTGACAATATCAACCCAAATTTTTATCTAATATCAACAATAGACGTTTCAAATAAAACTGTTGACGCCGAACTTTGTCAGCTTCTCGGTTGATTTAAAAGAAATTGAAGCACGTAAAAAAAGAGAAAACGAATAAAAGAATCAGCTCATCAAAAGGCAAAAAGGAGAAGCATGCATTCATTAATTCCAAACATTGGGTGCTTCCGGCTGTAATCCCCTCATTGCGACACATTAAGCACGCGAAATAAATAAACTGCGCTCACTTGCACATATGCTGCAACACACGCACGTGTGTACATATATATATGCACATACACACACATTGGAAAACCGGAACGAAGCGCTTCGCCGCCTCTCGATTCAAACATTCGGGCGCGGTATTTCCGGGGTTTTCATGCGTATGCACATTATACACTACCTATATATGTGTCCAGTACAGTTTCTTTCCCACCCACTTCGTCCACCGTGAGATAGAGAACGGAGAGCGAGAAAGAAAAGGGATATATATATATTTTTATCGAATTGTTACCGACGTTACCGGCAAATGTCTGTCTACGAATCCCCCAATCAATTCTCTTTTAGAGTGTGTTCTAACCTAGAATACGGCCAGCCCGCAACCTTGTGCCTCCTTTTGCCAACTTCCTTTTTTCTCTCTTCGTCGTTTTTTACCTCTTATTCTTGCCTACGCGACTTTTCAGCATTCGAAATGCTGCAGGCGCACGAAAGTTGGAGCTTCTGCTATACAAAACGTCCGTAAAATCACCGCACTGACAAGGACTACTTTTTCTTTTGCCCCTTCTCTATATATGCTCTTTTAAATCATCTTCTCTCTCTGTCCTGCCTTCTCATTACGCCGTTGCTCCACTTAATTTTGTAAAAATAGTCAAAATTATGTAAAGCTTACTATAGGTTTAATTTAATGAAATTTGTTTGTTCCAAAACTCTACCTGTAAAATTTAAATAGTAATAGATAGGATGTATAGGTATACCTTCAAACCTTGCATTGTAAATATAATTAAGTACTTATAAGTTATTGCAAAAAATGCTTGAAAAAGATGGAATCAAAATTAAATTTAAAAAAAATTAATTAAAATTAATTTGCAGAAATTATTTGTTATTCATATTAATGACACAACGTAGGTAGAGATGTTTTCATTCAATACTCACTTTCATAAGATAATTTACTTAAAAAAAAACATTTTATAAAAAGAATGACTTTGTTTTAAAAATTTCAAGTTCACCATAAAAATTCAACTTAAATAAATTATAAATAGTAAATAAACTTATTAAAATATTTAGTTTATTGTAAATGATAATTTTTAATAAGCCGCGAGTTTACAGAGGGCGTGTAAATGCACGGTTATATTTTTCGGTTATTCAAAATCTCAAGAATTCCAAAAATCATTTAATTGAGCATAAAATGAGCGTATTTTGATAATTAATTTAGCGCTAAGAACCTATATACTTAGGTATATTTAACTTGCGAGTCTCGAAAAATGAATTAAAATTTCACTAGATAGTTTCTTTATTTGAATTTTTTCCCACAATTCAAGCTTTTTACTGCATTGCTCTTAATTTAGCCTTTCTTATTACTTCATTAATATATATACTTCACTATTATATATAGAAAAATGCGACACTGGAGCAAAAGTAAGAGCCTTTGCTTGATCAATATTATATCAATTTGACAGTTCTTCTTATTAAATCAACTATATGACTATTTGATTTTGGAAGAAAACGATTTATAGATCATTAAATATTGAAATTTAAAGATTTCATATATCAATCGCGTTCAAATAAACAGCTTTTCTTATAAGAATTTTCCCATGCCAAGAAACAAAAGTTTAATTTATAACAACAGCGTTCATCGAACAGTCAAATATCCCTTACAGTGATTGACCAACGATTTTTCGCATAAATTCTCATTCAACAAACATCGACTGTGAAAACTTTGAACCGCGGCACGGGTGGACAACACCCATAACACGAATCCATCCTCGCTGGTCGCTCGCTGTTACTCTCCCCTTCTCTCTTCCTCCCTCTCCCTCTCTCTCTCTCTCTCTCGTACGTTCCCAACTCGTTTTCTCTTCGTCGGTCAGTGGTTGTAATAGCTGCGCATGCGCTCCATACACACAGACACACATACACACACACACACTGTCGCAAAGCTCCAGCGCGGCGCTTCGGCCATCTTGAAATGCGCGCCGCCGCTCTTCAGACAGAGACGACCACAGAGCTCTCGCCTATAAAGTCAAGCGGAGCGACAAGGACGAAGAGAGCAAAAAAGAGAGAGAGAGAAAGAGAGGCTAGTCTCTCTCATCGGCTCTCGAAGGCAGCAAAAGCAGTCAGTGGTCGCGAACGCACCTCGCACACGTCGGATCCGCGCTCGCGTACACACATTGCTCGCCACTTGCACGTCGCCGACGTTTACCCGGGACCCACACACACACACGCGCGTCCGCTCGCGCTATCCAGGATCCCCCGCCGCCGTAATTTTTTTTAGTACAAAGTAATAACATCGTCCCGCAGCCGCGATCTCGCGATATACACGAGTGTCGCTCCATTATACATTCCCCGGTAGACGAAGGAAAGTCGTGTGGCCCGTGTCGTCGTCGACTTGGTTGTCGCGCGTTGTACAACCCGTGTGTCCGTGTGTGTGTCCGGTGTGTGTATTGCTCATAGTACGTTCGATCCGGCGAGGCGAGAGATTATAATACAAAAAAAAGGAGTACACCACCGACTCATATACACACACAAGTGCTGCTGCTGCTGCTGCTGTCGCCGCCGCCGCTACGTGTATAAAAGTGTAGTAGAGGAGAGTGAATAAAAGTTTTTCTCCCTTTGGAACATCGAGTTCTATCCGTGTACAAACGTTGCCGTGAATCTTTTTTGCAACACTCGCACATACATACAGTTGACGAGGTAACGAGCGAAAGAGTGAGCGAGAGAGAGAGAGAGAGAAAAGATGTCGACCCAAGTGCAAGGCACGCTGCTGGACGTGCTGAAAAAGAAGATGCGCCAGACCAAGGAGGAGATGGAGAAGTACAAAGATGAGTGCGAGGACTATCACAAGCGGCTCCAGGTCGAGGTGCTCCGGCGCGAGGAAGTGAGTTTTTCTCTCCCCCCAGCATCGACGTACAAGCCTTTGCGAGCCACCCACACACGCAGAAGGCATATATATGTGTGTGTGTGTGTGTGTGTATACATATACAGCTAGGCTCGCGCGCGGGAGGGTTCGTTCGAATGCGTTAATTCGGGATGTTTGTGTGTGGGTGTGTGTGCGCTGTTGGTGCCGGAAATTTGGTCTACAGTTCGTGAATCTATAAGTTGCATTGCCTTTTTTGCTGCAGCATACACGAGAACTCGTAAAATACGTCTTACGGTCGCGTTTCTGTACTACTATTTTTTTTTTCTCTTCCTATCGTATAGTCGTTAAAAATCGCTAATCTCACGTGCGAAGAATGAATCATCCGCTGGCATCGCGAGAAATTCAAAATTGAACGTTCTTTTTCTGCTTTTTCGCTATATATGCCGCTCTCTCACTCTCCCGCAGTGCACACACTCCCTGCCACCTTATACGTGTGCGTGACTCCTTGTGACGTGTGACCGTTGGCGACGTCAGATTCCGCGGAGCATTATTAACCGAACGGACCTTCGATCGTGATATACGTGTGTATGTGTTCACTGTGCATGTGATATACAGCGCGACGAGAGTTCGTTCGATTTAGGAAAACGAGACGTTTTTGGGCGACTCTTGAATTAACCCAATAAGGCGTAGAAGAGAGAGAGAGACGGAGTAATGGAGCGATGGTCTCATTTCTTTTTTCTGTATGGAGCAAACGCGTTCGCGGGGCAATTATTGTCGGGTTTTAAGAGGATATAAATAAGAATTGGAACTGGGTTGAATGATTTTGACTATATACGTGTTGCGAGGCACAGGTGGGATCCTATAGACACACTTGGCACCTGATCGAGAAATTGACTGTATCCATGCTCGAGTTTCCAAAATTAGGGTGTTGTCAAATATTGAAGAAAGTCTCTACTTTATCGGCTAGTAACAGTGTAATTTTTATTTTCTGGATCTATTTTAAACTAATCTTACAGTATACAAATAAAAAGAAGAATTAATATATAAATTGTTTGTTTTGAATCTGTTTTTTCGATTTGCTCCAATCGTAAAAACTGATAAATTGTTGCCTTTCAGTACCATGGCTAACGTTTAAAAATACCCGGTATATTGATCAGCTCCTATCTCACTACTCAAAAATTCAGTAAGAACTTTGTTCCAAAGCGAAATGCAATTTCACATTCTAAAGAAGTGCGTTTTTATCATGTCTCGAGCATATAATTATTCAATTTTCGTCGAGCCACAAAAGGATTTCCTCTTACTCAATCCGGTTTTGAACTAGGAGCACATTCCCTTTTTTGTAAAAAGGAAATCCGTTCGATACATCCGAGTCGAATTTCTCTTGCCACCGTAGTGAGTTTTTACCTGGTTTTTGGAGCGTACGGAATCACGAACATGAATATTTAGCAAATTTTGTATATTTTTCTCCCCTCGACAACGAAAGAATCTCAGGAATCTCTCCGATTAACGAACGAATCGTTCCGCGAACTAAGTAAATCACTCGAAACTTTGAGAGTCGCGTATTATATATAAGCGAGTGTCTATCCGTCGTCGATCTTGAGCCGCGCATACCTGAGCACTCGCACACGTACACAAGCACACAAGCTCACACGCACACACACAACAGGAGCACAGCCGCGCGGCCGGCGAGCCAAGAGAGCAGACACTCGGCAACCGTCTTCCGATGCGCTCTGCGAGGGGGGAAAAAGTGCGTCCACGCACACACCGCGAGCTTTCAAGGGGCTTTGCGAGCCGCGTGTTCTTGAACCTGAGGAGCGTCGCGGCACCGATCTGTTGTGGTTGTGCACACGCACATATGTATATACATATACATACATATAGTCGCACGGTTCTTATGGTCCGGGAGTCGGTGCTGTCGATCGATCGACGTGAGAAGTATGTGTGTGTAGACTTCAAAGTATACGCATGCATATACATATATATGTTGTGTATACATACACTGCCGGTTCGTGGGTGCGTGTCACGCGACGGCTATACGCCGACCTGCTCGGTATATGTATATATATATAATAAAACTTACATGCTTGCGAGAGATTAGTCATTCGAGGGTCTGACTCGGTTCTCTCGTTATGAGCGTGATATTATTAACTGTGGTCATTAAAGAGAATATTTTCTACTCCGAGAGGTTAGGAAAGTCCTGCTTATCTGCATTTTAGCATTCTAATTATGTATTAGTCATTTTTTTTTCTTCTCTAAGCGTGGAACAATTTCGTATTGGATTAAGAGTAGGTAGCTGTAGTTTGCAAGGTTGAACGAAACGTGTAACTTCTAGCATTCCTGACCTCTGTGAACTTAACACTTATATATACATGTCTAAAATAGCACTTGAGTTTTAGAAATGCTCAAATTTACATACGGGAACGTATTTAAATACAGAAATTGCAAAAACTCAAATATTCGAATCGGAATTCGTAAAATGCATCTCAAAGATGTATATTCATATAGATATACTTTCTTATAGGATAATTCATTATTCATTTTCAGTGCGATAACAGGAAAACGTGACATAGAAATTATATTTAATTTTTCAATTGTCGGATAAAATAAAATTTGAAGTTTTATCGATTGGAGATATAAAAAAAGCTCTTGGAACGACTCAGCTGTTGCTGCCCGGAGACAGCATATTATAAGCATTTCCAATTTAATTTTCGTCTATGAATAATGTAATGGCATTATGAAGCCTTTTAATAAAACAATTCTGTATGTATAAGTTCAGTTCACCGCGATTCGGTCGAAGCACACACAAGTAAGAGCTGATATGATGCATGTGGTGTGGAGGAAATCGTAATATCTCTAAATTTATCATATCATTCTGATGTGGTTTATTTAATAGTGTTACATGTATGATCGCAAACATGCATACACATTCAATTGCTGAATGAAAAAATCGTCTGAATGCAGTATTCTTTATTTAATTGGAATGCGAGATTGTTGGTTACAGAGCAAAGGTTTCGAATTAGACGATGATTAAGTCTCAATTGTAAAAATTGTGTATATGAGAATGACATTTAGACGAGTTAACTTCTTAGCGACTTATCTTTTGCGCCGCTTTGTTCTGCTCTCTCAAGATAAGAAAAGGAAATTACTACAAAACGTTTCTTTTTATGATCATTAACAGTTGCTAATGCAGTCGTTACACCGGTAAATCTTTTATCCTTACTTAGTGTGTCATATCTAATTATTCAACTGTTTGTGGTGCTCTCGAAAATAAACAAAATTTTTTCAACTCAATGTCAAAAACGTTGGTTCAGATTTCCCACACGTTCGTTCTTATCGATTCATGCGATGCCTCACTTACTGCACGTGACCCTTTTCTGTTCAATCCTAGTGAGGGAGAAAAAGTTCACTCGTATCGGGTAATTGATTCAACGACACCTGTATGGACGGTACCTAAGCGCATTTCAGCCGCAGACTCACACTCAGGATGATTCGTACAACTCTGAGAAAATGGAGCATCCAAATCTGCAGCAATACGATACATTATAAATCATAAATTATCGATTTTTTGTTATCCGGTCGGATCGACGGTTCTCCCATCAACTATTAACCTCAGCGAGACGGTCGCGCTATTTTCTCGCGCATCTCGATCCGCTTAGCTCCAGGAATTCAGGTATACACGAGACTCTATCATTATCGTCTCCCCCCGTCAGCTTATATGTACTCGTATAAGCGTTCTCGCATTACCATCGCTGCTCTCTGCACACCCGCACATCTCGCCTTTCTTCTCTTATAATACACTCGATGTCCCCTTTTGCGAACTGGAGCGATCGATCGCTTATACCTCGCGCAAACACACACAAACACACACACACGCACAAATGCTTATGCCATGCTTTTTATTAAAAGAGCGGCAGCGAGAGAGTCGTGATTCGAGAGACTTGACTTTCGAAATGCTACTTTTGGTGTGGTGTGCCGGCTGCCGCGAGAGAGAGGAGATGCGGTATCTCTTGATGAATGACGCGTGCTGTAGAGAGACCGTATATTTTGGAGCTCTAGTTGCCGCAGCTCGCGCTTGTATTACTTTTGTATGTATATATATACGCCGCTGTTCTTTCTTTCTTCTGAGCTGCTGAAATTCGTTGGGCAAGCGCGGCCCACTCTCGAGAGAGACTTGGGGGACTCTCGTGTTCACTTGATTGAAATCCTGGCCCGATGTTACGTCGCTCCTCGCTGTATGCTCGACCTGCGCGCGCCGCCGTCTTTTTAGACGCTTGTAATTACTTTTCTGTCATAATCCATTTAGAACCGAGAGGAGCAAGGACTTTTTTTTTTCATTTTTATTACTGTACGAGGCTGTGTCGCAGAAAAATTTCCGGGAGATTTTTAGTTATGCGATGGAATCTGCACATGTTTGCTTTGCTTATAGGGACGTTTGCTTAAGCTTAGTAAAGTTTGTTCAAGTATATGCGTGCGCGTGAATTTCGTCGAGTTCGTACTATTATTGCAATCTCTTTTAATGAGTAATTCGTTAGGATGACAGCATTTTTTTCACGCCAATAGACATGATGTCACTCAAGCGGATTGGCCGTATATTAAGAGAAACGAAATTAGATAAGGCTCTGATTATTATTCCAACATAAGTGGAGCGCCTCTGAATGTAAAAGTGATGTTACATTGCGCCAAGAACACATTAAATTCACGTTAAAAGCGGAATTGTGTAATGGTTTTACCTACGCAAATTGTGAAAGTATAATGAATAATATTCCGTTATAATTGTTCACATCATAAACAGGACATTCCGATATACAACAATATTCCCGCTAAAAATATCATTACAAAACGCCTCGGCTCTCTCGCGATTCTTTAATGAATTTATATTTTAGTGCAAAAACAGGTTGGAGCGCGACTTTTTCGTTTTTATGACGCATTCCACGAAAAGCGGTTACCCGCTTTTATGGCTCTTACGCAAGATGTGGTTTTTTTTGTTCTTGATGTTGATAATGTATCCGCGGTGAGTTATGTTTATTAAGGAATCGCCTCTACTCTCGCTGTAAATCAAAATCGAGGGGGAGAGCGAATCGATGAGAAAGTAATTGAGAATCGTCGATAAAACTGTGATTGATAACGCAATCGCCAATTTTTAGCAAAACAAAGTAGAACATTGCAACGAAGCGGCATATATCCCCCCTCTGCACTTGAAATAGAGTGAAATTTAATGAATAATACGGAGGAGCAATTAAATCTCGCAATTTAATAAATCTCCGCACTTCTCGTTATAATAATTTTAATTACTTTTTTATATATCCGAATGCGCTTCGCCGAGCCGTTCTAATTTGTATTAGTACACGCGATCCTCCTTACAAGTCGAGAAACTCGTGTACTTACACACGAAAATTTTTCCGTTTGCCGATCTGAACTTCGAGTGGTGTATACCTATAAGAGAAAAAAAAGTACTTTGTACACACTCGTGTAGTACACGAGTATACGTTACGCATATAAAGAATTCATGGTTAGGGTGACCGTGTCTCATTATGGATTTTCGGCACGTGTTTTTTTTTGGCGCATGCATGCGTCATTAGCACTAGCGTGTGGTCGGTTTATTGTGGTTTCGATTTTTTTTTCTGCTTTATTGCGCTTGGTTTCAGGAAATGTGTACAATATATATTCTGCAGAAAATATATATTTACATAGACATTTCTATAAAAAAAAAGAATATATTTTCGGTTAATTTTTTTTTATAAAAACAAGTACCAACATTCTGTAACATAGTTTAATCGTTATTTATTTAATATTTATTTTATTTGATATTTGTTTAAATTCATATAAAGATGATGATACAAAAACACATCGGGTTATATCGCTGTCTTAAAAAAGTGATTGAGAGAATGCTCGACATAGCAGCTCCCGAATATATATCCAAGCCAATCAAAGCGTAAATAAATCGATATCCAATATAATCTTTATCGCTTGTACATCGATTTTCATTCGATGCTTCCACACTTCCGTTCCTCCGCACATCAAAATGCCAAACTCTTTTTATTTCGAGGGTCATACGCTTCGCTGCAGTACATATTATATACACACGGTCGAACACCGCAAGAGCGTCTATAGACACTGTACTCCCCGCTTTCGGAGCGTCGAAGCACCCAATTATTTTTATTCCAAGGACGAAGCAATCTTTCCCCCGTGTTTCACACTCGCGTGTGTATATATGCACGCTGCTCGCGAACAATATCGCAAAGGATGAATCGGCCGTTTGTCGGTGGAAGGAAAGAACAAAAAAGAAAGAAGGAAAAAAAAACTCGAAGTGAGAGCTATGCCTTATTCTTTTCCTTGTTCTCGCTCGCCCGCGCACATCCCTCTCCGACGACTCTTGGTTTCTTTTGTGTATGTTTGCGCGGTGTGTGTGTGTGTGTGTGTGTGTGCATTGTATAGATATGAAGCGCGCGGGAGCTGATAAAGTTTGCGCGTTCGGAAGTGCTGGTCGGCAATTTGTATGTGCGGGATGGAAACTTGACCGCGACTCTTTCTACGGAAGCTAAAGCTTGCTAATTGATTCGCTGCTGTATATAAAAATGTTTTAGTCCTTTTAGATTCCATTGTTCCGATGTTATAAAGTCGGTATTAATGTAAATATACATGGAATTTTATTTAAAATAATGTACGTGCATTTCTTTGTCGTAGCTCGCAGTCAAGTTTTTGCTTCGCAAGCTAAATTTACGCTTTTGTCAACTACAGTTTTCTACTACACAACAAAAATTCAACACCCTGATAATTCAACTTACTCAATAAGTTAATTTATTTGAGTTTGTTGATTCCACTAACTGATTTAATATAGCTTAACTGTATTTTTTGTATAATTGTTCCATTAACCCCATTACTCATAGCCAAAAATATGCATAGAATCCGGTTAATTTTGAGGTTATGTTCACGAAGTATCTAAAGGACGTTAGTTATAAATCAGCGAACAAACTTGGTTAAACAGAGCTTATTATATATTTCGCCACATCAACATTATAAAACATCTCATCACAGCCAAGCTCTCACAATATTTTTCATAGCTCGAATGGCAGAACAAAAGCTGTTTAGCAGGCGACACCCATTCATATGCCCAAATAAAGTGCACCTGTGCCCCGCGGAGGTAACGTTTACATCTTTGACGTACACGTACAAACGCGCACATACACACACGAAGTCGCATCGCGGGCACGACGCGACGGCGGCGGCGTTGTATAATCGTCCCTAATCGATGCGAGCGAGAGAGAGCGTGCGACAGGTTGTGCGCTTTACCGAGCACCGCGGGGTCTCGCCTTTTCTGTTCGACCGGACGAACGAATTTAATTATGTTTTTTTTTTTAGAAAACCAATCTAGGATCTATACATGTTTTCGATTTGAGTTTTGTCCTATTTATAGATTAAAGTTTGTAGGTTAGAAACAAATATATATGTATGTATAATTGTTGCTATTATAAGGCGGTTTTTTCGATTCGGCAAGAATGGTTATTGGTCTATTTCATGAAATTAAGCTACTTCAAATTGCATATGCAAAATGCTTAATATATATATATATGCTTTACGATTAAAAACAGTACTTTACAATTTTTATGTATTCGGTTACTAAATAATTAGTTTGTAATAAACGTCTCTTCTATCGTTTATTATGATTTTACATTATACATTTCAAAAAAGTTAAGTCTAGCTGACACAAATATCGACTGGAAAAACAATTATCCACATCACAGCGATAACTTGCTAAACAAACGTAATTAACGTTTTTTTTTCATAGTTCGACTCGGGCGTGCTCAATTAAATTACCGCAAATTCAATGGAGCGAGCAGTGGAAAACGGAAAATAACGAATTTCATTATACGCACCCGAAGGTTTTGTGTATAGCAACAGAGCTGCTGTGCGAAGGAAGTGACGCGTTGGGTCACACCTTATACACGTTGTATACACAGCGCAGCGGCTTTTCCTTTATAAAAAGAGGAGCATTTTGTCGTCCGTCTGCTAGAATTTCTATCACGATGAAATCATTTCTAAATTTGTAATCTAAAACATCAATTATATATTAACTAAAACCGTGCAGGATCTTATAATATATTTTCGCATCGCTGCAAAAATACTATGTTGCGATGTGTCAACATAATGATGCCTCCAGTCATCGGTCCTATCCATCGTGCATGTACTCGTTGCGAAAACTCGAGCGTCTCTTGATGCAATTCAATGTCACGAATTGACTTCGAATGAACGAGTCCTTGCACAATAAATTTTCCCACCACCTCATCCAGTATCCCAACTTGTCTAACGCTTTCCATCCACATTCAAATATCCGGAAATCAATTATATCCGTTTTTTTGACCGACCACGGCTTAATATCATCGTACATAATATATTCAACCCTAACAGTCACTACAATGGGAGAGAGAGAAAGAAAGAGAAAAGAAAAGGTTCAGAGCAGCGTCAATTAAGCAAGGATGGGAATCGGATCTCGATTCCGCGAATCGTCCGGTAAACACACACACATACACACAGAGACACACACATACCACACGCGGATATCCGGAGCTAGGAGAGCAAGTATATAGGGAGCGAGGAGCCGTGAAAAAAATCGATGGTGCGTGATGGGGAAAGGCCATTGCTCGCCTTCCACCCACGCGTTCGTCGTCGATACGAAAATAATTCGTTTCCTATTACTCCTATGCGTAACAACACTCGTTGTATAACACACACGTGCACAAAACAGAACGTATATATACTCGCGCGCCTTCGAGTATCGTTTTTTTTTCTATTTTATATGTTAGTTTTGTTAAGTGTGCAGTGCCTCATCAGTAGGCATTCGCGTATCATCGTCGTCTTTGAAAGTAATATATACACTGCAAACATACACACACACGCACGCACACATGTTTACCATCGCGCTCAGAAATTTATTTGCAGTACAAAGGAATGACTGACTGCTTTGACCGTTTGGCCGCGTAGTTGTAGGTTTACGAGCCTTTGGCTAGACCTTTAATTTAGCGTAACTAATTTAACGGCCAGATAAAATATTGTTTAGGGTCAGCTGTCCAACTGCGACGTAACGACTCGGAATCTATATTAACGCTTTGTTTGTTCTTAACTTACTGTGGGCTTATCAACAAAAATTCTTTAGTATTTTTAATATACAAAAACTATGCGCGCATAAAATTATTTGATTGTATAAGTGAGATTAAAATTCTTGTTTATTTTGCACCATATATCTTTAAGAAGTTTTTTGTCATATGGTATATAAATTGATGAAAATGTTTAAATTAATTTTGATGATTCAACATAGATTTTCAATTCTAAAATTAGAAAAGGTAACTTTTCTAGGCTACTTCTGTAAAGTATAAGTTCTTTTATGATAGCATTGCAAGCATATCCTTGAGCCTCTACAAATCTCCGATACAATAATTACAGACTCAAACTCAGCTTTAACCGCCTATGAGAATCAAAGAAAATTAAATTCTAAAATCGTAAAAAAGAATAAATCGCGGAACGCCTCGCGACCCATGAATCAGCCATCCTCCACCACAGAGCAGCTTTAGTCAGATTTACATGAAATTCACAATTCCTCTCGCATGAGCATTCAATTAAATCAGACACACACACACACACAGACACACAGACACACAGACACACAGCCATTTTCCATTGATTGCCGCGTCGGCGGCTCGAGATGTCGGGCTCTTCTTCAAAGAGTCGATGCTGCTGCTGCGTCAGACGTCTAACGGGCACACACGAACATCGGGGCGCTATACTTGCATGGAAACGCCGCGTTACGCTCGACGGAGGAGTATAGAGGCGCGGAGGTCCCGCCGTGTACGCGCGCGTGTATAATGTAAGCTGCTGCTGCCGCAGGCAAACGTTAAACGAGCGGGGCTGGGCCGATTTAGCTCGTTGCCTCTCTTGCGCTCTGTTTTCAATCGCACTAATTGAGCGCTATCTCTATATATTGCCCCCGCCCGCAACTGTCCGAGGCTCCGCGAGCGCTTTGAATTCTCATCTAATTCTGAAAGCGCCGATCTCTCGCGGTGTTGCGTGTGTGCTGTGCATGCATACGATATGATTTAGCGATGCGGTCGTCATTTGGACTTGGATTTTTCTGTTATTTTTTCTGGGGCTTTGAGGACGGATGGATTGGTCGGGAACCGTGAGAAATTGATTGGGTCCGGTTTTTACAGTACTTTTGGGTGAGAAGTCGATGCTTTATAATAAATCAATCTTCGTTTGTATAAAATAATGCCAGTCTATATACAATTAAACCGAATCATCATCCTACTATTCAAATGAGTTATAACTTCATTCAAAAGCTGGAGGAGGAGCAAGACATTGAAGTTATATGTATAAATCTCTTCTTATTCGTATAGCTTCTACTAATAATTCACTGGAAGTAAATTTAAAAAGAATATTTCATCTACTTTAACATCTAGATACGCTGTAGCTTTGTACAATATTCAATACAATAATGAAACAATTAAACTTCTTTTTTTTCCATTTCAAACTGCAGTATTGAAAGACTAAAGAAAATGAATAGTGGCAGAGGGTTTTTTTCACGTTAGCCGCTGCTTATGGAAGTTCTTGAGTGTTATAATATTCTGTGACGTCATATCGGCTGTGTTCGATTTAGCATTGTAGCGTCATCACAATGTGTAATTTTTAAACCGATATAGCTTTTTGCATTTTCTAATGGTACGAGAATAGACATTCTATAATAGAAATGCTGGATAAAAACAGTATTAAAAAGTACTTTGTAATCTAGAATATTGGAAGAACTATTACTTACGGCAAATTCATTTTGTTACAATTGTTTTTTGTTGAAGATCGATACTATCTTGTTATATATAGACATATTAAACTGTATTGCATAATTGTTTTCCTTTTATCTATTCATAATTTGATAAGCCACATTAGGTACTTAATGAATGAACAATCAAAGAGCAATTTAACGTATTTGTACGAAGAGGCTGCATTTAATTCATGTTTTCTTCATGCAAACTAAGTTTGATCAAGCAAACGGATATATTAGTTGTGAATATTTAATTACAATATTAATTTGTATTTTGATCGATTGTTCATTTTAAATAAGAAATAATGAAATAATCAAATCTAAGTTGGATTACTTAATCAACCAGTTTGATTAAACTAATTTTAGTATTCTTAGTCAAATTCAAATATAATAAAATCTACACTGTCATTTAAAAAGTTAGGAGTGAGCAATAAAGTCAAACATACGATAATAAAATCTAATCGCAATAACTATAATTATTGATTGATTATAATACAAATACATGATTTACAACCTAAAAATAAAAATTCAAAGTAGTACTTAATAAGAAATCTACACATGATATATGTAATAAGAAAAATGTTTTACTCCTACACGAGTAAACACTAACATTTGACAAAGCCTCGCGCAAAACATCCTAAATTAGTAGTTAGCACAGAAAAAGCAGTATAGACTTAGAAAGTCACGTTCTCCCTCGCACGTAAAAAAAAGAGAGAAGCGAGAGAACAGAAAGAGAGCGTGTATAGATATATGTAGTATATATAGTATGCGTAATAGTTGTCGATGACGTGTGAATGACGAAAGCCGTTGCGCTTGATTGTTGCAGGCCGAGTCCGAGGTCGCCGCTCTCAACCGGCGCATCCAGCTGCTCGAGGAGGACCTCGAGAGATCCGAGGAGCGTCTGGCGACCGCCACAGCCAAGCTCGCCGAGGCCTCACAGGCTGCCGATGAGAGCGAACGGTAAGGATGATGCTTCTGTCCATCTATCGACCATCGATTCCCTTTTATTTACTCTTCTTTGTTTGTTGGATCGCGACCGGAGAGGTTGGAGCTAGATGCGTTTTTTACAGATGCTTTTCGATTTTATCTAGATTTTTATTACGAGTGGAGAAATAATTTCAATTGCGTTTGTTGAGACTCCAGCTGCACTGTAAAAGGTTTACATTTCGGAGAGGATTTATAACTTGAGGTTTATTACTCATCGCAATTTACTTTAACTGATTAATTTTGTTCATTTCTAGATGCAATGATAGTAAAAACTTACTTTAAAAGACGTTAAAGTAATTAAATTCTCTGTATTCTTATAAAATCACCTATTCCAACTTTCAAAATTTGAGTACAACATTCGCAACGTTCTCTCAATAAATTTAATATCTGCGGGTTGAAAAAAAAATGATAAACTGTACCCGCGATGACCTTTTGCGTCACTGACTATAATACGTGAAATCTTCAAAATGATTAATTGGCAAACTTTCTTATTTGAACCCGCGACCGAGTAGATTTGACAAGCAATTTAATAGTAAAGCAATTCCTATTGATCTTTGGAGTCGAGTCAATATTGGCTATTGCAAAATAACTTGCAGAATATGTCAATGTTTAATCTTGTTAGTCGTTTTTAAATGCACAATTTTTAGTTTTTGCCTTTGTTCTTTATTCTGGACAATCATTAATATTAATTAAGGTTAAAAAAATGTTTAATTTAAATTATTAATTTAAAAATATATAACGAAAAATCGCACATAAAGCTCTGACCTTTCCTCGAAACTTCGAAAAAATCCTTTATTCTGTTTTTTTATTCAGGAGTTTTTAAACAAATGATTTACAATATACCTACTGTAGACATTGCTTGTGTGGAATTGAAGAATGCTCTTTTGATCGTTAACCTTCAGGGTTATCGAGTGTTATATGCGACAAAAAAGTGAATTTAGATAAATAATTAATGCCGGTAGTGTGTCAAATAACTTTGAACGCATTTTATCAGAGCAAATTTTGAAATACACTAAAATAATTAGCTTAAATCGCTCAAAACATTAATCTTTATTAACAAATCTTTTTCTTATTTGATAACTTGCTAATTTTAAAAACGATTCATTAACACAAGATTATTTTTTCTTAAGTAATATTACATAGAATATGGTTTATTCATAACTAATGTTTTAATGTTTTTAAAATTTTAAATTAGCAAAGCAATATATTTCATTTGAATTCGAAAGTTCGAATTATGATCATGTATTATAAAACTCCTGATTCGCTTAAAAAACTAGCAAACGTTTGGTTAAAGGATTCTCTCGAAGTTTTTTTATACAACCTTTCTAATTCATAGCTGATTGGCGATGAATAAAGCATCGCGCTCGCATGGGCCCACTCTTATCAGCGTCCCTAATTATAACTCGAGTACAGAGCGTCGCGCTACTTGTCGGCTAATTGTTTGCCCATCCGAGCGCTTTATATATATGCTTTCTTCATGCCTCTATCGCTATATAATACACACACACATACTCGAGTCGAGTCATCGCATCTTCGCATACCAGGATCGTGACGCTACGGTATTAAATAGCGGCTTGATTTATTCCGCGGCTGGAATATCTTCTATCGACTCTTTGTTGATAGAACGGATTTGCGTTTTGTACTTTATTTATGATGTTTTGAGCGAAAATAGCTCAGCTGAACGAAATCGTATAACGGAGGTTCTTGATGTTCGCGCTGCAAGGATAATTTTTATTGAGAATTTCGATCACGACGGATTTGTGCTATATGTGACGATGATGCGAGTGACTCGATTTTCAGTAATGTGGAGGGCCAGAAAAATGAATGACTCAAAAATAGAAAATATTTTTAGATTTTCTTTTGCATAATTTACAATTATCAAAAAGTAATAAAACAAAGTTTTAATCTATCTTGTTTTTATGTATTTTATTCAAAATTTGTCATTTATCAAACCACTGATAAGCTACAAATTATAAAATTTAAGAAATAATAATTAAAATTCAAATGAGAAAAACATAGTAAATAACAAATTATAAGTATTTTATTTAATTTTTTCTTCTCTCATTCACATTTGATTCATATACTGGAATAAGTTTTAGTTTCATTTCTATTAGGAGAACAACATTTTTTTTGGCCCAAAAAGGTTATTAATATTATCATATTTTTTCTTATAAATGATTTCCTTTACTTCCTCATTATCCACTGGAGAGCTTTTCAGATAATTTTATATATATGACCAAAGTTTTCGTAGAAAAACGATAAGTACATTTAGTTTTATCTGCCTGACACAATGCAATTTCCTGTTGTCTTTTCTAGATAAATTTAATATTGAAATTCATACAACATATTCATAATGCAATAGGACTTGTGATAATTTTCTATTGTTGATCAACGTGTACCTACAATATTATAATATTTTTATAAAAACGAAGTGCTGTTAGCAATTCATTTAAATATCTGTAATCTTTAAAAAGGTTAAGCGCTGTTGTAATTGAAAGAATTAGCATATCTCCATCATTATGTAACAAACAATTATAAAACTCAATTTTTATGGATAAAATATGAATTTTGAGAAAGCTCATCCAAAGAAACCATAAAAAAAATCATTCCATTCGTTCATCAAGACGTTGAAAGAAAAAGAATCTCCTATCACAATCGTACATTGCACTTTACTTTTTTTCTTTCTCATTCCATTACGATCAATCTTTCAACGTTTTCTCAAACCACTTATAAAACAAAAACGTCGATTTTTTTTCCTCCCTCCAACAAAAACGACAAATATAGGATACGCAAGGCTCTTGAGAATCGCACAAATATGGAAGACGATCGGGTGGCGCTGCTGGAACAGCAGCTGGCACAGGCCAAACTCATTGCCGAGGAGGCGGACAAAAAATACGAAGAGGTGGGTTATACGAATCGACGCCGATTACAGAGAAAAAACAAACAATGATTCATCCCGATTTCATACCTTCCTCTCTGACCTCCCACAGGTGGCCGAGAAATTCATTTGCTTGTGATGGAAGAAGCGATGGAGGAATTTGATAAGAGCGTCCAATGACGTGTTTTTTCTTTTGGCTACCGATTAAATTCCGGGAGATGTTTGCTAGTTTCAATTTGAAATGTTGGTTCTATTGGTGAAGATCGAGTGGCTATAGAATCAATTTTAACAAAACGAAAACAATAACCAACTGACTTTTTTCATTTTCGGTGAACACGGATTTTAATGCCAGTTTTTTGCTTAAGGTTTTTGTACAGTAGTTAAAGAGCTAGTGTACATTTTGTTTTAGTAATTTAAATTCAATGAAGATAGTAATAAACCATGAAGATAATGAATTTATATACAGCTCTAAATAACACTTGCGTCATAAAAGTCTTTTTCACAGTTTTTTCGTTGACTCATCAAATTGTAACTTTAATCAGAACAGCAATTCTAATAAAATTCCCCCCCTTCATTTTTAGAGCTTATAATTGGAAATTTTATGGGCTCTCGAATGGAAAATTATAAATATATTTGATCGGTAGCATTTGGTTAATAGAACCTAATCAGTCTTCCAACGCATTAGCAATAGAGTCACTCGACAACCGCAAAGTTAATCAAAGCACATGAAATTTAGGTAGACGCAGAAGCTGCAGTAAACTCGAGCACGAGCAGAGCTGATGGCCGAGCGAAGCAGAGCAGCCATCGACATAATAAAAAAGACATATAATATGTTAATAAAAATGTATTAATCTGATTATTGTATCGCATATGAAGCGCCCGGAAGATCTTGGAAAACCGCAGCTTGGCGGACGAGGAGCGCATGGACGCCCTGGAAAATCAGCTGAAGGAGGCTCGCTTCCTCGCCGAGGAGGCCGACAAGAAATACGATGAGGTTTGCGAACCCTCGGGAGCTGCCGGTGCCGCTGGTGCCGCTGCTGCCGCTGCTGCCGTTGCTGCTGCTTGTGGTGTTTTTGTGAAAGAGAATGATAATAACAGCGATGATGGTTCCTAGTCGATTTGTTACTCTCTAAAAGACCAGAGAGTTAACCGAGACGGAAAAGTGCCTAACATATACAAATTGAGCGTTTAAGGGAAAAAAAGGAGTTGGAATTGGTTGACGTGTGCGTTTTACTTTTCAAATCTGTGCAGGCGTTTTAGTTTAGTTCTTTCTGACGATGAGAGCCTACGGAAATTATACTTACATATATATACATGCTCGCGTTTCGATATTATATAGTTGTTGGTTATATATATAGTTAAAAGTTTCTCCTCTCGATGAGAGCGCGGAGTTATAGCTTTCCACCATTGGCAGCTTTTGTGTGTGTTGGGTTTGGGATATCGGTGGTGCTCCTTGTGTACATATACAAAACACAATTGTACATATGATATATAAGACACACGCGAGTTGTTGGTTCTTCTGCTTCTCCGCGCGTCGCTCGGTGAAATCGCGGTGCGAGCGTACGCCGGACGAAGTTGTTTTCTTTTATGAAGAAAGTGTGTTATATTGGTGCCCGAGACAACTAACTTTTATGTAAATACACGTGTTTCTTCGTTTTTTCATTATCTTTTCGAGGAGTAGGAAATTATATATATATTGTATTATATATGTACACGCGACTAAAAAGTGATATATTGGGAAATATTGTGATAAAAGGAATGATCGGATGATTTCTTTTTAATCGGTTTTGGCAGTTTTTATTAACATGTATTATATACTCAAGGATCAAAGTAAATGGTGCTAAAATATTAATGCGAGCAGGGTTCGGGTTTTTAATTGGTATATTTATTTTCAAAGATTCGTGTTTTATAAGATTTAAGGCCCGAACAATTAACTGTTGTACTCTATTTTTGCTTTTTAACTTTTCGCGATCGACGAAGATTTCCAATTGTTTTAACAGTTTTAACAGTTGTGCGCGAACTGTCCGACTATATATACATACATATATATATATATATATATTCGAACCTTTTCCGTTGCTGTTCCGTTGAAAAACCTTATTCAGTTATAACAGTGAGATCCGCGTGCAAGTCCGCTTATTCGATGGTCAGTTGTTTTGGGGCCGTGAAACAAGAGGCAAGTTTAACTAATAAATTTTTTACTGTATTTTTCACGAAAATCGAGGCGTATGTTCGAATGCAAAAAGTGAGGATATAAAGAGCTCTTCGCTTTTGGCATATCAATAGCGCGAGCTCGGACCGTTCTTCTCCGAAACCAGGTATAGGGCTCCGTGTCGATAAGAGGCTATAGCGGCCCCCGTGTTTTTTTTTTCTCTCGAATTTCATGAATATCGCGTCCCGCTCTCCCCTCTCGTATGTATATGTATATGTATATACACACGTTGGCGTGGCTTCGCGCGCGGATTCACAAGTGGAATTCACGCACGAATACGTATATATGCGCAACGCCAAGAGAGCCATGGGAACGAGAAAAAAAAGAAGCGTATACGGCGCGTATACACGCCATAAAGGCTTCGAGTCTCGTGCTAGCGTTTAGCGCGTTCGACGCATACCGAGCGACGCGAGCTCGTTGTCACCGGAGTTTTTCAAACCGTTTTCGAGCTTCTTCCTTCTTTTTTTCTTTTTTTCTTTTTTTTTATTGTCCGTTTGTCGAGGCTTTAAGCATTCGGGTGCGGTTGCCCATGTGAAACGGTAAGTTCCGCGCGCATCGATCGAATTCGTTTAGTCCAGATATCTGCGAGTACATTACATGTAGGTTTGTTGCTGTCCGGGTTAAGTGATTTCGTGCTCGAGTTTTTATCATTATTGCTGGAAGCAGATTTGAACGCATTCTTAATTGCTATTGAATTTTTCCTTTTTTGTTTTGTTTTTTTAGAAATATATACGTGCAGTACAATTCTAGCTGTAAATTGCTGTTAAAAGCTAATATAACGTGCGCGCTTGTAAGTTGTTTGGATAGACTGCATTTACGTTTTGAATAGAGGCTAACCACAGGCATAGAGTCTCGTATGAGTTGACAGGCGTTTGTCTGTTAATTTAACGCGTACAAAGTATATATAACGGAGAAAAGATCAACAGCTTACGTACGCGTGTTTCTCTAACCGTGTATATTTTACGTGACTTTGTACATCAATGCTTACTTAATTTCGTAAGGAATAAGTCGATGAACAATAATTTCGAAGAGTTTGAAAAATTCCGGTTATTCGCGCGCGGCTTTAAATGTACTTACTATACGGTCAATTAAACGTACTTAGTCATCCAGGTGGGATGCCACTTACGTCGTTGTCGTCGAGCAACTTAAGATGTTGTTCTCTCGCGTTTGCAATGTGTTATTGTGGGCTTCTTAACACGAGAGAAATTATGAGAAAAAAAAATTCTAGATTTACCCGCATCGAACTAACCGCTGATTCGTTGTACGAGCATGCAGCCGAAACCTGGATATTACAGAGGCAGCAAAATTAACCCTTTCTTTCTCCTTATTAAGTGATATGTTTGCGTTTGATACAATGTTTAACGATTGCAGTGATGACTAACAAGTTCGTCGTTGCCGTTTGGACTTTGACGAACTTATATATACTTCCAGCATAATAATTTTCTCATTTCCTTTTGTATTTTTCGATGTTATTAATTCTACATCGATTCTTCGAGAGTGTATTTTTTATTTTTAGTTATCGACCGATGTCTGTGTATATATGCATACAGGTAATGACAATTCGAATAAAAAAAAAGTATATTACTCGGGATAGGAGGAATAAAAAGTACAATCTCGGAAATCAATGTGTGTAAAGTAATGGAGATAACCGAGTTATATTGTGGCGAAGTCAAAGGCTAGACCTTAGGGTCGCTGGATAAATTTTCACTTTTTAACGTATTTTGTATGCATCGAGAGTTCACTTGCTTCACAGGACTTATTCATGCATTATTATTTTTATTTTATATCCGAGTAGTTGAAAAACAAATGTCATTGAATTACACTTGACTTAAAAATCTAAAAAAATAATATCAAAACTCGGCAAAACAGCAGTAGGATCCTAAATCGGTAACAAACTAACATTGCTCAAGGATCAAACCACGCGATCTCGTTTGTCTCTATTCAACAAATCATAATTTAAAAAAAAAAAGAAAAAAAAAGAATCTAATAAAGATTACACAGTTGAAGAGTGAATCTCTCAATTGATAGAGAAAGAGCTTGTATGACATATAATAATATAGTTGAGAAGCAATGTTGGTGACAGTGGTATATGTCCTTAATACAGGTTGCCCGTAAATTGGCCATGGTCGAAGCCGATCTGGAGCGTGCCGAGGAGCGTGCCGAGGCTGGCGAGTCGTAAGCACACACATATAGACACATTCAAAACTAACAATTTCTCTGGCCTGTTTTTTGCCTCCTTATTGCCGTGTGTGCCGCGTGCCGCCTGTGTAATCCCCCCCGGCACTGTTGTACGAAAGCAGCGCACCTTAAAAAGGGGATGTATTACTTCCTCTCGTTCTTTTTTTCTTTCCTTTCTTCACCTCACGCGCGCGCTTGCTTTATACGATGATTTGCTGCGCGTCACACGCCGAAAGTGTCATAACCGTTTGGATAACCGAATCCGCATTGCAATAGTGTGTTTAGTCGTATACCCCCCCTTTTTATTGACTGTGCGCTTATACACCTTAGTCGGTCAACTAATTGTCCTTTGGTTTTGTTTTTCTTTGTTAAGACTTACACCAACGGATGGGAGCATCGGATCTCGCGATCTACCGTTTGTTTGTTGTATTGACTATCGAGGAATCGATGCTCCCATCCTCCGCCGTAGTTCTATAGCGAAGGCAAGAAGCCAAGGAAGCCGACCAAGATGGAACCGGAGACGAAGCAGCCGTCGACACTTCATTTTTTTATAGCCCTATTTCAGCATGCGTTTTTTATTACATACATAGTGCTATTGATTTACTCCTCCCCTATATACCCGTTATATGCAATACCAATATTTACCTCCGCCACCCTCACATCGCACACCTGATTTGTTGTTAAAAGAAAAAGCGCTGCAAGCTTGTTTGGCATTTAGCATGATGTTTTGTTGTTTGGCAATTGTCTCGCAGGTCGCCAGAAAGCTAGTCATGATGGAGCAGGACCTAGAGCGCGCCGAGGAAAAGGCCGATTTGTCCGAGACGTAAGTCGGTTTACTTTTTCTGACCGCACCGCGTGCATGCGTGCACAACGAGGCATTCATACACACATACACACGATTATACCCTGCAGCTTTCGAGTTTTCTTCTTCTTTTTTTTATGTCTTATTTAGCTTTGTGACTAACGTTTTCTTGCCCTTAAAAGTGTGTAGTCGAGCTTGGGAAACGGATATAGTTGGATATATCGGTTTTAGACGAATGTCTATGTAGAAGTTGGAGATTCGATAAATTCGATGGGAATTTTCATTCGTTCTATTTTAAACGCGTTTTTTACGCGAATTTACTTTTACAAGATATTTCAATCGATCCCACCACAAACTATATCATTTTCTCAATGCGATTCACAGCAATCTGAAGTCTTCAAATTACAGTCGAATATTCAAATTCACGAGGTACCTGTACACATTTTAAAATACTTTCTGATAGCTATTTTTATAATTTACCTTGTACCTCAATATGCAAAAGTCGATAATTCGCGCGAGATGCTAGATATAAAATTCTCCGCGTTTTCAAATTGAAACCGTCGAAAAAAAAAGAGCGACGCTAAAGAAGAATCCTCTCGCTATGCACTGGAACTCGGTATATATAATTGCCACTTGACCCGCGTATATAAACGGCATCGCGCGCATAGCCTCTTATAACTGAATCATCGATAAAAATACAGAGCGAAATCGGACCGATCTAATTTGGAGAGTTCAGAAAAGCGAGTAAAAACCCCCGCTGCCCCGGACTCATCGTCCTCGCCGCGCTAAATGCGATCCTCCGCGTATAATGTACCTATAGACTGTATGCGCACGTATTGAATGGCGCCGATGAGTCACGTAGCCGCGAGGCTTTTCATCCTCTCTTATATATACGTATATATGTGTACTCGCTAAAGACTGTGCACGTAACACACATCCCATACCGGTGAGCGCGGCTCGATCTCTACGACATCGGAGAGACTCGAGTCGCGCCCTTGTTTACCGATTCCGTAACCGATTCTCTCGCTCCTGGCTCATCTATCTCTCTTTTTGCAGGAAAATCGTCGAACTGGAGGAGGAGCTGCGCGTCGTCGGCAACAACCTCAAGTCCCTCGAGGTGTCCGAGGAGAAGGTAAGAGACCCTTTTTCTTCTTTTTTTTTTTTTAGCATTACGAACATCTTCGATACTCGCGCTTACGTATACCTAGATTAAAAATTAATTGAATTATTATTAGTTGAAGTAGCTTAAACGCAAGCTTCGAGAGAGATTTGAGAATATTATACATTAACGTCGCGGTTGTCCATTGGATTTGACATCTTTTCAATATTCTCACTTGCAACGATATAATAATCATTCGACGGAACGAACAAAGAGGTTGATGCTGTCTCTGTCCTTTTATAACTGCTCTTATCTAATCCTTTCTTTTGCAACAATTGAAAAAGTATATTGTTAACAATAATGAAGAAAATGAGAGCTACCTACAAGTTCGTTATCGCGCGAATAATTTTATGTATTAAATGATTCCCTGTTATCTTTCTGGTTTCGAGTATTTATTTTGAAATACTGTTTTAATGGATGTCAAATTCATTTTTTACCGTTATTCCATAATTTAGTCGAAAGCAAGATAATATAATGGGGTTTCCATGTACTCGAGCATTATTATTGTTTATGTCGATTTGCATCTTATTCTTTGTTTATTGCGTTAAAAACTTTTTATAAGAAACAAGGACAGTAAACTAGCCATCCTTCAAAATGAAAATTTAACTGTATAAAGTTTCACGATATATATAAGTAGGATTAATAGGGAAAATGAATTAAGATATAGGCTTAGAAATCGGAAAAAGAAATTAACGCGTCAATCGTCGAATTATAATTTCGGAAGAATAATGTTAAAATATTATAAACAGGCCAACCAACGTGAGGAAGAATACAAGAACCAAATTAAAACCCTGACCACTCGTCTAAAGGAGGTACCCGTCCTTCGGGAGTGCCTTGGCTGTTTTGTTTTTGTTTTACCGCTATATACTTTTTGCAAGCACGCGTTTTAATACTAACGTAATATTTTTCTTAAGGATATAGTAACGACTAAAAACGCTTTTCAAAATACTTGATAAAAGAGTAACACGATGCTATAAATACCTTTTTCTCATTTGTGTTTCGCTTACATTTCAAAATACGAAGGAGCTTTAACACTTAATTAATGTATTTTGTGTTAAAACTTTGTAATTCAAATATGAGCTTTTATGAATTTCATGAATCTATATCCTTAGATGAACATCTCAATAATGCAATATAACCAACAAAATTTGCACGGCAAATTTAAGCGATTGTTTGAAATTCGATTTAGCGACACCCATCACGATTTATATACCTATGTTTATATTAATGCTTTTGTGCGAGTGTGTTTTTGTACTAAACAATATATTTTTTGTCTTTTTCTGTGTGCTCTCTTCCACTTACCCACCAATGCCAGGCTACGCAAAGGGAGGAATCCTTCGAGGGCCAAGTTAAGATTCTGGACAGTCAATTGAAAGAGGTAAGTTGATCGGTTCAATCATTAACCGCGATCAACTTTTCAATTTATAAATTAGTTTATTTGAAAAATCGAACGGAGAAATGTTCAACTACCTAGACATACAATTAGAAATATTACGCAAAAGAATCAGTTTGAATCGTATATTAAAGAAATTAAAACATCATCGCAAGAACTCATAATGAAATTGAATATTATATTTTGGAATATCATTCTTAAAATACTTTTTTATTTTCTAATTTGCAATATATCTTTTAAATGAAATGAATCTTATAATAATGAAAATCAATATGATTTTAAAAAAAATTGAGGCAAAGACGAAATGATCTGGCTGATGTGGTCAATAGTTTCGAGTCAGGTATGAAGCATGCGTGTGCCGAGTTGAGTTACACGCGTAAACGTATCCCCATATTAACAAATTTTAATAATCAATAAAAAATATTAAATACTAGATATGAATTTAAACAAATTATTAGCGATCATAATAATGTGCATGACAGAGTGTGAAAAAGTTAATCAATAATAACAATTGTTTGCTGAGTTTTGTTTTACACTCACAATGAATAATCTTTTACATCAGAGGCAAAAGACGACTGTTAAAAACGACCGTTTTTCTTCTTAAATAATACAGCATTAGTGATAAATAAAATTACATCACGCGTGAAGAAGTTGCTTTGAACAGTTGTTTTTTACCCTATTCGTCTCGACGCTTTGAATGTCACTACAATAGATTTGTCTTTTCCAGGCTGAGGCACGTGCTGAGTTCGCTGAGAGATCCGTGCAGAAACTCCAAAAAGAGGTCGACAGGCTCGAAGGTGTGTATTTCTCCAGGATAGTAGTAATAATTTTGCAAACGTTAAGGTATGAGCTGATAATTGGAAATCTTTTGATGCTAATGTACTTTTGCAACAGTGTTTCAAATAATTATGCTGCTCCTTAGAAAACATTTGTTATCAATCTTGCAATTTTTAAATCAATAGAGCAAAGTAAAGATATACATATCTGTGTATTTTAATTCACGGTTTTCCATCGGAAAATGACATTGTACTGTTGTGAGGTAACTTTTTGTAAGAGATATATAATTTTGTGAACACTAAAAACTTATTGTGCGTACAAAAATATATAAAGTAATTGAGTTTTTGGTACAATTAGTTTGAAGATCAATATAAAATCTCGGATAGCAACAGTAATTTTAGACATTTTGCAAAAAGTGCATTTAAATTGTATTATCGGACTTGCGTTATCAGCGTATACCGTATCGATGATCGATATTATAGATATATTACTTAGATACACTCGATAGCAATTTGTCAATAATAAGGTGTACAAGTAAGTTGACCAGAAAACCTTCCAAATATTTCGATTCCCTTGAATTAATTTTATCAGACTTGCAACTAAAAAGCTACCTCCTGATTCAAACATATCGGCAGATCCTTTACATGAAATTTGTTTTTCTTAACTTTAATTAATGTTGAATCTGAAAAGTACTCAATAACATATCTAATCCTTACAACTTTATCTGTTAATAATTACGATAAATTTATTTGAAGTAAACAGCTTATACAATTCTTAAAGAGCGCCAAATACAGAGTTTAACGCAATATTAATCAAAATTAAGATAAACTTTTGTGTAAGGGATCGAACTTGATAAAAATGACAAATGTGTGCGCCCTTACTTTTTCAAAATGCTCAGTTTGTTTAACGATTAGTCGTCATGTTTTATTAATCAAAAAGAATATTAACTTGAGAATACATAACAATTAACAAAACAAGCGCACGTCGAAGTTTTGCTTCTACCATTTTATTACGCGAGAGTGGCCCTAACCAGTGATCTTTACAGACGACCTCGTTGCCGAGAGAGAAAAAAACAAAATGCTGCAGGACGAGATGGAGGCGACCTTGCATGACATCCAGAACATGTAAAACACATTCCCGAATATACCCAATGTGGTTTATATTGTGGTGCAAAATACCTAAACAGAATAAGGGACATGAAACAAAAAAAAACTCACTGCAGTCTTTAGGCTTAGTCTTTGCTGCTCCTCTGCGAGCGATATGAGAGAAAACTTATTGAAAAAAACAAAGAAATGCGAACGACAATAATAAAAAACAAACATGGAAATGCAAACGACGATAAAATTGAGGATTCTAATAATGAAACAAAAGACCGTCCGACAGTAAAACAAAACAAAGACAGTCGTGCGTACAAAACCCACGCGTATTAACATTTTTGTTCACGTATAGAGACGCATTATCACATGATTTTTCGAGATAAGAGAGCTTTAGGCTTATGAAATATAAAAATGGATCATCGCAATAAGTGTCGAGGGTTTGAAAATTCCGGACAAACTTGCATTTCACGCTTAATTTCTACTATCTTCGAGAAACTGCCTTTTTATATATTGGCATTTCGAGCGAGACTCGCTTTTTCTCAGACAATTGTAAAAGAGCGCGAAAATTTTTAACAGTATGCAATAAAACATGCAATACTTTATACTTTAAGATTGTGGCTTATTATGACACTGAATATTTAATTATTATGAGACTGTGAAAGAATTACATTACTGATCGAACTGTATCCATTCAATTATTTATAATTGCATAATTACATGTTACACTGTCATCTTTTATATCATTTCTTTATAATCCTTATAAGCTTGGATTCATATTTAAATTAAAATTTAATCAAATAAAAAATTGTTAATTAACAGTACGTTTCTAAATTTTGGAACTTTTTTTTGTAATTCTTGAAACCTTGTTACTAAAAAGGTTCAGCATGATCTCGGTAAAATAAATCAGCTTTCACAGCCTCGTTAAGTGAGTATCGCTTGAAATGTAAGATTCAGATATAAGTTCATTAATATGTAAAGTAAATATAATAAAACTATAACGCGGTGGACTGATAATTGATTTCGCGGGACGAATTCGCGCCTTTCTTTTATTAAAAATTCGTTCTTTAGATAAAAAAAATATTACACTAAGTTTTAAAAGAAATAAAAAAAAAAATTAAACTATAAACGCAAATTGTTTCTACGCTGCGTCGTGCAATTTATAAATATAAAAAAAGAAAAACTTACGCGAACAATCAACTCCGACTTAAACATTCCGTCGATTGAACTTCCATTAAATATATTAGTTTATAATGCACTGCCGTTTCTCGCGTTTCTCTTTCTACGAATACAATACCGCGCTACGATCGTTGTTGCGACGAAGCTGAACGTGCTAATTCTTTTTCTTTATGCTCGTGCAAAATGGAGAAAGCATACGATTTAATACTTCCACATACGGCATTTGTAATCTGATATTCACGCTGATATTTCTAAATTATTACTTTAAAACTTTTGTGATAATCAAAATTATATAAATATTATAATATAAAATATTATTGCATTGCATTCTGGTTGTATTAAACTGTACATTTTCTTCCATGACCAGGCTTATGACACTCGTCTTGACTTCCTTGCGCGAAGACGCGTTATTCCCGTTGATGATTGCATGTACGATTTTGAAAAAAAAAAAAAAAAAAAACGGAGTATATGAGTAAAGTATATGATCGACAAAACGGTGCGGAGGAATCACGACGTAACTCTGCGCATTCTATCGTTATTTTTTTTTATCGTTTAATTGAGAATAAAATAAATGAGAGTCCTACGAGAAGCCCCGAGGTATATCGTTTAGTCTATTAATTTACTTAATACATAAACGATTGGAATGATCATAACACTAATATTGTAATATTAATTATATATATTGCTATTATTATAAATATGTTTATAATATATATTTTGATTTTGAAGTGTGTGTGTTTTTATTTTATTTTCGTTGTCTTTTTATTTCGATCATTAACACTAGTTTTTAATGTTGTCGCTGAACTCCCGTACTAACACGAACCTTCGATGAATATTCTCCAAATCCAATACGACTAATAAAAACAAAATATTTAATGCTGAGTGTCAAGATTGGCGCATTTTAACTGTAATGTTAAGAAAATAAAGAGTTAAACTTGTGAAGACCAAGGTTTATCTTTATACGGTAAGTGATGTGTTGATTCCTAATTAAATATGCTTAACTGTGATCATGTTTCTTCTTACCTATTACATGTTGGTACATGGGCTTATCGTTTATAAAAAATTAATTTTTTATTCCACCACTTTTAATTTTATTCCGGTAACCGACCAAAGTTTCTTTTAATGTTATAATTTTTATCTTATAACTATTTTTCCATAAATTGGCTGTAAATCTATTATCTTTAAATCAATTTCGTTTTCTTTTTGCTAACAGATTATGGATGGGACTTAATGAAACTAGAATCATATAAACTTTACATCATTACTGCCGAGCTGCTGAGTTTAATTCAAAAATTAATCTATATATCTATATATATTTTATTAAATGTAAAAGTCGGTAGAGTAGGAATCTTTCCGGCTATGGTACATCCTCTTTAATCAAAATCATCATTTATGATTATTTTTTTTCCTGTATGTTTCAATACCTAGTCATCACCCATGAAAAAAGAATTCGCTATATAAACGCTGGGCTTTACAATAATATGCATATCGCTTCAACTAATCCGATTGAAATATAAATTCACAATTGCTTGCAGATGAAATGGTGACGGAGAAGGAGAAGTACAAGGAGGTCGGGGATGGCCTGGACAATGCATTCTTTGAGCTCTACGGCGTCTAAAATCAATTTTTACTAGCTATAACAACTAACGCTTCGTAAAACAATAATCGCTTTTACACTTTTCGCTTCATTACTATCTTTTTAACATCAGTAAGTTTCGTTTCCTTATATGAAACCCGAAAATCCCGCAAACGCTTTAAATCTTGCTAAAAAATATATCAATGGGAAATATTGTGGTGGTTACTTAATACTTTTTGGTTTACTTTTCGGGTTCTTCTTAAGTTTCTTCAGCTCTTTATTGTGAAAGAAATTCAAAATGCTTTTATCGCTTAAATATTTTTCTCTAAAATATATACCTATTCAATTTTCTGTAGATTAGAAACTAATTTATACTCTTTATTCTTTAATTAGAATATTTTTAATACATATTAGCTAGAAAAATATAAAAGCAAGTGCCAAATATTAATCTTATCAATCAAAGTAATAATAATAATTATCGAATTATATAATTGAAATAATACTGGTCTTTATAATTAAAGTAGGAGTTTCTCGTTAATCATCTCAGCTTAATTTATGTATTTAAAAAGAAAAGAGCTATAGTGCTATAAATTTAAAAGTGTTAAAAATATTAAAAATATTATTCAATGTAAAATTTTTACTGCAGCAATAAATTTTATTATAAATGTTGTTATGTTGAAATATGTGAAAAAAAGATAAAAATATATTCAAATATAAAAGTTCGAAAGATAAATGTTTACAGAGCATTTTGAAATTTTCAAAATTTCATTAAACGAAGAGTTGAGCAAATATAAGAGAAATTTGTGATTAAAGAACATAAGTTGTACATAGGTAGTAAAAGATGGATATGAGTTTTCAAAAACTTCGAATTTAATTTTCAAGAGCATAAAGTTTACTTACTGTAATTTAATACATTTTATTTAAAAAGTTTTATTGCAAGATTCAACTAATTTGAATGAAAAAATGACAATTATTAGAATCATTGAAGTTTATTTTAGAAATTATATACTATCATATTTTCGGAAGTGTAACTGTTTCATTATTTTACTAAATCTAAAAGATACATACAGTGCGTTCAATTCGTAACGGCATTTTCTTACTGATTTAATCATTTTTCGGAAAATTTATTTTCCTCCTGAATATTATCGAAGATCCATCTGCACTATGTAAAAAGATCATACTGGGACTTATTTCATAATTACGAAATATAAGCGAAAAGATTTTCGAAGGAACAAAATCGATTGTGAACCTGATGATTTGCAGACGAGCTCGTCCACGAAAAGGAGAAGTACAAATACATCTGCGACGATTTGGATCTCACCTTCACCGAATTGGTTGGTTAAGCCTCGCGGCATCGAGGAATTATTTATTTTATTATTGTCGGACATCAGAAACACAGCGAGAGAAGAGCAAAAAGCAAAAACAAATTGTATATCACACAGAAAATCGCCGCAAATTGCAACTCACGTCGATCACACAAAAAAAGAGAAGAGCAGAAATGTTTTTGGGCGACGGATCAACTGGTCGTCCAATATTTTTGGCCACACTTCATTATTATTATTATTATTACTTGTAATATTGTAATTAAAACATAACGTATATTGTAAGCACGTATTTGCGTGATTTACCTGTAACTATCACGATCCAACTTCCACATCCTCGTTGTTTTACCTTGAAAAATCTTCGTTATTTATTCTTTCGTTACACTTATTTATGATCTTATGATAAATAATAATAATATATATTAAAAAAAAAAAAAGAAAACGCCTACGTCAATTTGTAATTTGCATGTCAAGTCATTATATATAGTTTATATGTGAGAGAATGTTACCATTTGCGTGACAGTTCATCTACGTAAATCTGGAAAAAAACATATACATATTTCAGCTTATTCACTGTTGCATATTGTTTGATGCTAAGACGTTTAGAGATAAACGAGTTCAAGTTTATTGTTATATATACAAAAATTGTAAATGTCATATAATTGTTCACTAAATATACAGTTTTCCTGGATTTTATAATAAAAAATTTTGCAAAATATTACGATTCATTTTATTACTAGGACATATTTGATTGTGCAGTTGGTTTTCTGTACCACGTGAAATAAGATCGGTGCTTATATTTTACATTCGACGATCAAAACCTTACGTACTTTACAAGGAATAATAATAGGTATCACTTTGCATAATTGATAAAATGTCCATTCCGCTACTTTTTTAGAAAAAGTATAATTTTATAGGAACTGGTAATTTTTTCATTATTGGGTGGTGAAAATGAAACTGTCGTTTAACAAAAAGCGTTAGAAGTAAACGCCGTTTATATACAATGCAGAAATAAACATAATAAAAATCATTTTGTCCTTTATCAGTAATTTATCCGAGCATTTTTCTATATTGACTTTACTTACGAAGTTCTAAATATCTACTTTACTATATTCTAGTCTGATAATAAAATCTTAAAATCGAAAAATTGAATGAAGCAATTAAAACTATGTCATGCTAAGTTCGCTAATATGTTAAAACTGTTTTTGCACAGCACAAAAGACTACAATCTTTATAACATGCATTTACTAAATATTAAAATTAATGATGTAAACACTATTTTTTTAATGTATATTTATCATTTAAATCCTCGTGCACACTATAATTTAAATTCGCTCAGATATTTCATTAAAGTAATTATAATACGTACTTTCATGATAAAATAATTGAAATAGCGCAGAAAATTAATTTTCAAATTATAATTTGTTCGAGGAAGCGAATAAAAACATTTAAATGGAAGATTTGAATATTTCAATACCTATTAATCATAATATAATAATTATAATTATATAAAGTAATTGAATGCTATGCAATTTCTCCAAAAGTTCATCGGTTTAAATCGAAGAACTCGTAGAAAAATTTAATACCTTATTATGTACGTTTAAATAAGTCATAACTAAGAAAATGGGTATGAGTACGTAAAAAATGGATGTATAAAAAGCTTACTTTAGAAATGTGAAACATTATTTTAACGTTACTATATATAGTATCGAGTGTTATTAAATTAAAAGAGTCTTGAATGATTTGAAATTTTTAAAATTTTACCTCAATATCTAAACAATTCTCCTTTATAGTGTATATAAAGTAACAAATGCTTAATCAGACGATTCGTAGATTCGCGTAGTCACGAATAGGTAAACATACAATTTCCATAATATAGCAATAAAAACTAAGTAGGTAGATAATAATAGCAACTAATCAACGCTTTTTTTTTCTTGACTAACAACCAATTTTTCTCCCGATTACGTTCCAGATGAGCTGCTGAACGAGCGCAGTAAGTACAAAGCAATCGCCGAAGAAATGGACCAGACCTTCGCCGATCTCGCCAGCTACTAAATACGCATGCCGCCATATACTTCATCGAAAGAGCTGCCGAGCAATATCAATGAAGATAAAAGAAAAGCAAAGACATACAGAAAAGCGGGAAAGGGAGGAAATTGAGAGGAAGACAATGGAAGATAAAGTCAGACGCATGCACTGCCTATGTATAATGTGAGAAGAGTTGGGGATACGATGCTATATATTGGTTCAAAACGTCCATGAGTTCGCTGAGAAATTAAATTGTCCGGACAGAATTTTTAGAGGATGATTAAATGCCCTCGTTGATTATACCGACTGAGTAAAATTCAACCTAATCTTTGCTTTATGTATTTAGTGGTTTCTCACAGCTTAAGAAACTTTATCGGTTACTCATACTTTTATACAAGAATGTTTATTTTCGAACTTTTAATAAACCTGCCAAAGTATATTAAATTTTTTAATGGTTACAGATTTTCTAAAATTAATTGCACATTGCTAAATACAAAAGCATCGCTTTCCACTAGCTTTATGCACAAGAAAAATGCACGAGAAAAGAATTTTTGACAGTCGGGCGAAGAAGAAATTTTCTCCAAACTGCAGTAGAATTTCTTGAAAAAGCATTTCTATGTGTTTAAACAACTTAAATGCATAAATTCTGCATATTTCCGCTTGAATAAACGTCAAATTTATAAAGTCGAAGCTTGGAATTTCGCAGAAAATTAAGCTCTATGGTGTAGGATTTTGTAATCTAGATAGATGTATGATTTAATCATTCGTTTGCTCAAAAGTGATTTTAACATCCACCTTAATCGAAGGTATTTTTAAATTTATAAATTTCTACGTCAATTCATACATTCGTTTTAAAGCAACTTTTTTCACATAATAAGAAAAATCATGGAAATTATTGTTTAAATTTAACAACTGCGTATTGAAATAGTCTCAAAAAACATAAGATTATCTCAACATTCCGTAGACATGTTCAATTAAAAAATTCATTCCGTTTTTTAAAAAGTTATCTTGAAAGAAGTGAAATTAAATTTTACTTCGTATTAAGTAAACTGCATGTAGGACTGTTCGAATACAAAATTGTTAAACTTGAACAAAAAATATAATTTTATTAATTGAAAAAAGTCATTCGTTCAAACTTTGGATCGGATAAATCTATACGGAAAATTATCCGCGCATAGAAATCATTACAGTGCTTTGATTATACTTTGAGGTGCGTAAGAAAAAGGATCTTGGTATAAAAGGGTAGCATCTTTTACACCTGAAAATATGTAATAGGAGTTATTGTACGAGTTACAACGAGATTGTAGATTTAAGAGGATTGCGCGAGTTTATATTGAGGATGCGCTTTTTAACAAGATTTTCTGAATTAACATGCCATAAATGAATTAATTTTTAGCTTATTGAAAATGCGATTGCATTATTTTTATTTCATAGTTTAATTAGTATAATTTTAAGACTATGGAAAATAATAATTTAGAATTACTATAATAATGATATATATTTTTTCTTCCATGCGTTTAAATTGAGTTATGATTTAATGGCAGATATTTTCATATTACTTTATTTCAACTAGTATGTATTATATAGTATTAATATTTGTGTGTAATAATTTTAAATGAAAGCATTTGCAAAAGATAATATAAAACCAGAGTCTAGATTAAATTTAATAATTTTTATTTAGATATTTTTATTTATACAAGTTCTATATAAGAAAGCCAAATAAATTTATTTTTTACCAAAAAATTCCTTTTACATTGCAAATTATCGTATCAATTATATATCCTCGAAATTTTCATTAAGAAGCGCATCACCGCTTTGTCGTTTGTGTTGCAGGCTATAAAAAAAATTGTCTACCATTCATTAGGCAAGAACCTGTGATTACTTCCTCTCACCGTAACTGAAAAGCTTCGGCACACACACACACACATACATTTTGACGCGCTTAGTCAATCGCATATATAATCTTAGATTATTCTTATAAATTCGCTTGCGTTAAAATCGTCTGTCAATTTTTAAGAATTATATACTTTCGTGCTGTAAGTGGTATTTTTTAATAGTGAAAAAGATAAAGGAAACCGTCGCTGGAATACATAACTGATGGGGATAAAATAAATACGAATATATACAACGTGAAGACGGAGTTGTCACTTTGAAATGCGGCAGTGCCAAAAATATATAATGTACACAAAAGTTTTATGAGATATGAGGTATCTTGGTAATAATATACACGAGCAAAGGAAACTTGGTGCGATTGCACAATTTATTAATACTTATCTGAGCAAATGCGAAAAAAATTCATTCAATGCTAAATGTAAAACACTTCATTTTCACCATGTATAAATGCAAAATGCAATAAAATAGGCGATTGAGTAAATTTCGCCCTCGTACATCATGTAAATCTCCGATATTTTCAGACTTTTAATATAAACGCTGAATTAGAATTCAAGACTCGATTTCGTACACTAATGCCGTAGGGCAGTACTGTCATTAATCGCTGATCGCATTGAAATGTACAATCCGTCGTGAAGATATAGCGCGATTAACCCGTTCGAATTTAGAAGTAAAAGATCTTGAATTTGAAATTATCAAATTGTTTGTATTAAATTAAGTGGAAAAAGTGAGTTTTAGTTTTAATTTGGATAATGTATGCTCGGAACTTTCTTTCTTGAATATTTTAAGAGAACGATTCTTTTACTTTTAAATTCTGCAATAGAATCTTTTCCACAAATCCATAAACTATATGCGTTGTAAATATTACAATTGAATTATTTGTCAGTGAAATTATAAAATGATTTGCATATAGATGGTATATTGATGAATAAAAAAAAAACTTTACATTTCGGTGCAGAAAAATACCTAAGGGTTATTTTGTTCTGCCCGATATCGCTTGAACGAACGAAAATGCGGTAAAATAAAGCGTTTTGAAACATAAATCTATTAATGTCTTTCATTTATTTATTACCCTTAAATCATACCTAAACTACCACTAAATCAATATTTACAACAATAAATATTGCATGCCATTCTAAAAAATATTGAATCGAATGCAATAAACTGTTATAAATTGATTTTTTGTTGTACTCGTATTTGTATACTTAATATAATATTTCGAATTTATTTGCATTATCCAACATAGAATACAAACTATCATTACGCAATATAAAAATGTTATATTTTAAAATTATCTGAAATTTCAACATACATTTACATATGCACATTCGATTATAGAACTGTTGGCGAGTTCGTAAACATTGCTTGCGTTCATCGCTAGCCTTTTATTTTTCAAAGTATCGGCCTGTAATTTATTTCGATTCTCCCGGAGCTGTTAACTCCTCCATCTCCACATTTTTTCTTCGATATTAAATACTTTTGTAAATAGATCCGCTGTCCCGTGTCGTTCTCTCGCGGCCTATTTTTAGGAATCGCCCCAATAACGTTAGTGGGTCGTTCGAAGCGATGCTGCGACATTATACACTCTTTATCACTCGTTCTTTTTTCACTTCTCTTGTTCAATTACTATGGTTGTTATGCACTTGTGCAATGACTTTGGTTGGAGGTGGAAACTGTTTTAATTCTAGGATTGGCACTTTTGGTAGCCAATTTTTGTACATATTGCATTAGCTTTATCAATTAAATTTAGTTGAATTACTGATTGAATAATATAATAATGTGGGTGGTGGGTTTACACTAAATTTTTTATTGCTATAACGCTCAGTTTACATTATTTAATTTTTTGAGGTAGATAATTGTGGATTGCTTCAAAAAGTATAATTGTAAATGTGAAGCTTAAGTTTGTTATTTATATTTTCTTTGGCAGAGTTTACAAGAAAATTAATTGAACACTTGTCACTATCTACACTTTGTCAATAACTAATTGAAAATAAATTAATTTATTTTCGAAATAATCTTTATTTTTTTCATCGCACCAATAACGCGACCATTAATAATGCGTTAATTATCGTGTTTTGAAAATTGCACTTTAGTGAAATCAATACTAAGAATATTTCCCTCGGTAAACAGTATCTAACCGACGTCAATGTACATGTTGGAACGTAAATTCAAAAAATGTGAACGTCATGCTGCTTAAAAGAATCGTGTGTAACCTGAGAAGATGAATGAAATGCAATAACCCTGAAACCGATACAATTTAGGAAAACGCTAGAGTTTATACATATAGTGTGGAAATACAGCTAAAATAATTCGAAATTACAAATTGAAAGCAACTTGAAAATAAAACTTATCATTTTGATAAGTAAATAAATTGAATTAGATATAATTACATCCTTCATAACTAAACCAAGTTACAATATAATGCATTGTCTATTTTATTTATTATTAAAAATTGTCAGGTTGTACAAGTTTTATTACTACTCAATTTTTTTTTGAAATTCCTTATTTTTTAAAGTAAAATTGCATCAACCTTCAATTTGCTGGTTTAAGTTATTAATTTATTTTCAATAGCATTTAAATAATCATTATTCAATTCCACTACATTACATTAAATTTTGTAGCTTTACTATATAATTGTTATCTCTATATGAACGAAAAATGTATATGTCTAATAAAATATGGTCTGGAGCAATAATGTAGCATAATATAGCCCATAAAATATTTTCATCATTGAATCGAGCTTTTCATTTTCTATAATCAAAAATTACTATACATAAAATTTATGCTCCTGTACAATCAAAACAGATTTTTTTTACGAAATTAGAAGCAAACGTTTAAAGATTTTCCCTTTCTCGTTTTACTTTAGCGCTAATGTGTCACACACGTATTTTTAACTCTAATTTTATTTTGGATAGTCAACACTGTGACTAATTAATATCCTGTGTATACGAAGTGTATAATTTTAATAAGACTCTGAAATTTTAATATAAACATGAGAGTTAATTTTTGTACGTAGGAATCAATTTTCGTTTTTAGAAGTATTTTAACGAATATAAAAGAAAAACTAATGTAATTTTTATTAATCCTGGATCAGTAAGTTCTTGAAATGTTTGTTTTCATTAAAGACTGAAATTTATACTTATTGACTTATTGAAGACTGACAATAACATAGGTTGTATTACCTTAGTGTACACTGTTTACTATGCATTGTATGTAGTGCTTTAATTATTGTATGTTAATCGTTTAGTAAATATTATGTATATATAGTAAAAAAAATCATTTTGCACGTAAGTAATAACCGATAATAGATGCATAAAATGTAATCATTTATGCATAAGAGTATATCAGAGCTATTTGAAATGCGTATACATATATTTACCGACATTGCAGATTCTTTTTTTATTCAGTGAATTCTCGAGTGAATGCAATTATTAATATGCACACACCTTCGCAGTTTCACAAAGGACGTATTCCCAAATTGATATTTATACTATAAATGCAAAATTTCGTTAGCAAAGTGAAAATCTGCAATGTCGATAAAGGACACTTTTAAGTAAACATATTATGCAGAGTCTCTCGCGTATTTTTAAATTCATTTCCTAATTATTTATTCAAGAAAAGTAACTAATTTCTTTAAATTATTCATTCGTTAAAGTGAATTGTATAATGTGGACAGTTCCATTTAAATTTTTCAAATGTTTCTATTGGTTTCAAGAGCGCGTCTCGATTCGACGTTTTTTTTTTTACTTTTCTATAGAGTAGAACAGCCATATAAAAAAATACTTTAATGTAATATAAAATTAATGTAGTTTTAAAGTGAAATTGAGAAAAGAAAGATAAGTAAGGACTAAGATTGTTCAGGTATAGCTACGTCTGACCGTACTCAACGTTCATCTACTTACATATCTACATTGTATGCATCGCTAGACACGGCGCATAACGTTATTATTTTATTATATTACATACGTGCATAAATATTTAGATTATTCCGCGACCTTTGATTCTGTATAATATGCAAATCATATACAATGATCTTATGTACTAAAATTATTGCCAAGGATTTTTGAAATGACAATAATATATTTTCATTGTAATCAATGTTTGTGATAGATGGAAGTAAGATTAAAAAGCAATTGACTCATTGCAATAATGAATTGGTCACGGTAATAAAATAATTTCGTAAATCTACACTTATATTAAGTTTTTACCAGCTAATCGAAGCTTTTCGGACGATTTTACGGCACACTCCTATAAATTCCCGTCCAAGGCAATAAAGTCCCTGCCAGCTAGAAAAGATTCCGAATACGAGTGCCGGGCACTCGTATCGCCACTGAAACCTGTCATCACTCCAATCCACCTCTTGTTCGATCAGCTCCAGCAAAGCTCCCGCACGAAACACAGAGCGTCCGAAGCCATCGAGATCTCCCGGCCGATCCAACGAGACGCTTACCTGGATCACCTGCACCGCTCCAGTCGAGCGCATCCAAGGAAGGGAGGGAGTGCGGCAAGAGAGAGGAGGTCCGCGGAGCTTAGGCGCGCGCTCGAGAGGCCGTGGCGTATAAGCGGCGCTGGTGGCGCTGGCGCGCTCGCCATTTTTGGATTCCCCACCCCGGGCGCCTTTGGGCAGGGGCCATAATACACTGGTACGGGCACCGCAGCTGCTGACGGGGCGGACGGTCGCGGCGCCCGAGAACTTTGGCAGCACGACACTCGACGCGCGTCGCTCTGAACGCTCGGGTAGGTAAGTTTTTTCTTCGAGACTTCGGACTCTCTGCCGTGTTCAACGACCAGGTCGCCCATCCGTCTTACGCACCGCTGCCGCTTCCTCTTCTTCTTCTTCTTCTTCTTCTTCTTCTTTCTGCCTCGCATTTTACACAATCGCTTCAGCTTCATCTTCTCTGCAGCAACCCAGTTGCGGTATAATATCAGGCTTTTAGTAACATCTATCTGTCGCGGAGTGCGCGTGGCCAACTCAGGTCTGCAAGTAATTCTATAGATATATACGCATATGTACTTCTTGTCTCTTCTGCCTATACATTGTCTCTATTTGCTGTTTGGCCGTGTGTTTTTTTGTGTGTCTGTGACTTTCAGCCTCTCTCTGCTGCTGCTGCTGCTGATGCTGCTGCTGTTGCTCCATTAACTACGTGTCCTGCACATCCTGACAACGGGAGGAGACTACCGGAGGGATATGCATGAGCTTCCGCAGCCTCGGCTTTCGCAGCCTCGGCTTTTGCTCGATGCTACCACTTGCAATGGTTGCAAGTCTCGGCTGCCGCTGTAAGTACTAAACTGCTTCTAACGCGCCTCCCTGCCTCTTTTTGTACACTACCTACTCCCGTCATGGGAATCATTCGATCGGACCTAACTTTTGTTCTAATTTTGTTTCAGCGAGCTTATCGCGAATCTCGCCTTGTGCGTATTATGCGAGTATAATTTTATTTAGCCAAAGTTGAAGTTTAAACGTCAAGTGGATTCGTCTCTTATACTCTTGGAAAAAGTGTGCCTATATTTTTTGTCTGTGTCGTCGAACGTATAACAACTCGTGATAAATATAACAGTGTTTCGTGTTTTTTTTTTGTTTTTTTTTTTTCTAATCGCGACAAAAACCAATGCGGCAATGATCTCGCGTTTACGTAGCATAAGAGGCGCGCGAGAGGAGCCCGAGTGCGCTGGATCGGCACTGGGGACTGGAACGACGGACGTAAATAGACTCTCCGAGTGTACTCGTATAGCATTATTTTGAGATGGCCGCGAGCGATGCTATCCTAAAATCATTTCGACTACGCTACTACCGCAATAGCTCCGAGCTCCACGATTTCTCGAGCTTTTCCTTTTTTGCCGATTCAAGGGGGGATCGGAATCGTCAAGTTTTTAGTGATTGTGATTTCGAACGAAGTCATTTCATCGTTTTCGAATTGAGTGCGTACGCGCGTGCCCGCGGTTACACGGCTAAACTGTAATTTGATATACCGATCTATTTATATCGCGGACGTTCGGGTTTTCGGAAAAATCCTTTGCGGCCGGCGCCTTTTTGGTTTGGCCCCGTACGATCGAAACTCCTCGGTATTTAATAAAAAAAGTGTTGAAAACGACGAATACTTTTTTATGATTGCTGGCGTAGTTTGAGTTGATTCTCTTTGCAAATGACGTCATTTCGATTGATGCAAAACAGTAATAACCTTCATCGCACCATTCCAAATCGTGAAGTATAACGATCCAGTTCAACTTGCGATATATCGTACATTAGCTAAAACGAGTCACCTATAGGTATATCGAACTTTCAGCCATCATCTTTAACGGACCAACCAAAAATAACCCTCTTTTAAATATAACCGTTTGTCAAACCGCCTATACCCAGCTTACGCAAAAGCCTCTCCCCGCAACTGCATCACACACACACACACCGCTTCCTCGTTATAACGATAACAAACAACATTACACGCACTCGGAAAGAATGAAGTCGGAAGGGGGGAGAGGGAGGGAAGAAGAAAAAAAAACAAGTTTACGGCCAGCTCGAGGCGGGGAAAAAAGACGAAAATCCGGGAAAAACTCGTGGGTATCGGCGCGAATTAGGTCAGAGAGACGCATGAGAGAGACGCATGAGAGAGAGAGAGAGAGAGAGAGACGCGCTCGCGTTAATAAAGGAGAAAGAGGGAAAGAAAAGGGCGCGGAGAGCGAGAGGGAGGTAGGCGAGCGGTAACCGGTAGGAATGCGCGCATTCTTGCCAAATTCTATTTTAAAGACGCCTTCGCTTCGCGCCGAGCCGCGGTCCGTGCGACGTACGCGCGCGCGCGTGTGTGTGTACGCGATGCGGGGTGGGGAAATCAGGCCGACCGAGGCGTATTATAACGAAACGAAGAAAAATTTCGGAAGCGCGCGCGCGCCGAGGAAGGAGGTTGAGACAGATGCAAAACGTCGGGGCGAATCGGCCCGGCTACGCGTTCCCGAGGTACCAAGGTCGTCGTCGTCGTCGCTGTCGTGACTGAAGCCGTGCGATCGTCTCTCCCTGCCTGTCAGCTCTCCCATGGGGGGATGCGGGTACAGGGAATTCGCGATGCAGAGGCTACGACGCGCGGCGCTCCTGGAATTCGGATTTCGCGCGTACCTAGCTGTCGAGGAGTCGCCGATCGACTGACGGATTCTTTCCTCGGTGTACCGAGAGGGAGAGACTGCGATGCAAGGTGCTTAGAGGCGCAGGGATTGCACTCGTCGGAGGCGGCGTTGCGATTTGTCTTCGTTAATTGGTCGATGCGACCTAGTGGAGGCTGTAGAATTTTTGATCATCCCGGTTGTCGAAGCGATTTTGTTTCATGGATGGGATTGAGGTCGACGATGTAGTTCAGGGTCGATATGAATTTTCTTTTTAGTGCGATATTAATCGGGCAGGTGTATCTTGAAAAGGGATGCTAAGCGAAGTTGCATTTGGTTTCCTTGTCGATGACAGATGAGTGCGATGGAGTTGGAGTATATGCATATTTGATTGAGAATTGATAAAAGCATAATAGAACATTTTCATCTAGCAGACAATTAATTTTATTATTACTTTTAAAAATATATGCTTTTTTTTCACTTGTACAAAAATAAAATAGTAAGCTTTATTTCACTTTTTTTTTCACTTGTACAAAAATAAAATAGTGAGCTCAGATTATTAATTAGTGAAAAAATAAAATCAGATATGTTTTTATACGAGTTTCCGAACTTTGCTTCTTCCGTTACTGATTCCGAATAATCCATTATCTCACACAGCTGTATTTTTAGATACACATAAACAATCTTGTTGAGTTTCAAATTCTCAAGAAATCCAAACTTTTTATTTTATCGTTCTTTATCAAGCAATAATTTGTTATTTTTTAGGATATATAAAAGTGGCAATATTTTAATACTTTTTTTTGTTGTCCATGTAAAATCTTCGTACTACAACAACCTATAATCTTTTGTTTCGGAATAAAAGAAAAATCGTTGTATCTTTACGACAGTATCAATGAGTGATCGTATCGAGATCGGTACATCAGCCGCTTTCAATTTGGTCTCGATATACTTGACTTTGGAAGTCGAAGGCATCCTTTGATTCCTTGTAAGACTATAAACAAGCTCGGTATAGCGACATTGTGTATCTATTGCTCGCTCACTGCCCTCCACGAGTTTCTCGTCGGATCTCAATTGTATTGGGTTCAAGCTCAACGTCTGCACGCAAATCACTACAATTAGCCCATTTACCTACTTGAGATTATAAAAATTCAATCTCTGCATTCTTCTTAATTGCGTTGATTGACAAAAAGTAGCGAACGATCATATGGAGGTTAGCTATCGATCCAGCATCGCTATCGATCTTGACCAAATTTTGATTTCCAGTCGAACAATCCCATAAAGCAGAGCTTTACAATCTCGACACGAGGACGCGGGAAGGTGAAGCACATAACATGTCTCTCTCTCTCTCTCGCGCGCGCGCGTTGTTTTGCAAAAGTCATATCCCTCCGGGAACGTCTATAAATAAAGCCTCCTCTCGTTCGCTCTCGAAAATCTCTCTCTCTCTCTCTCTCTTTCAATCTCTCTCTCTCTCTCTTTCTCACTCGAACACAGACAGAGAGAGAGAGAGAGAGAGAGAGGTGTTCTCACAGCTTTGGGTAGAGAGAGCGAAGATCGGGTGTCGGGCGTCAGCCGCGACCAAGTAAAGCTCGCACCGCGCGGTCATATGTATATAGAGAGAGAGAAAGAGAGAGAAAGAGAGAGAAAGAGAGCGGCCGAGCCTGGAAAGAGAGATCCGCGATCTGAGCGAGAGACGTATGCGCGTATATTCCTTCGATTCTTTCTCTCTCTCTCGCTCGCTCACACATATACACGCACGCACACACACACACACACACACACACAGTGTTTCACTCGTGCAGCGGCCGCGGGATTATTAATAGACTCCGGCTCTAATGCTATTTCCGTAGATATCCGTTCTGCCTCTCTCTCTCTCTCTCTCTCTCTCTCTCTTTCCCGCTCGCATAAGAGAGCGAACGATTGAATTCGGGCATTTTACAGGGGGGAAAACGAATTTTTCCATGGTTTTTTGTCTACAAGTGCAGTTTAAAGATATACTCGCGAGCTTTTCTCTACTTATAATGGTGTCACCCGATAAGAATCGGTTCGTCCAATTTTAGATCTTCATAATGTAATCGTGCTTTTGATGTACTGCAAGAAACTGTATGACTAAATGAGAGTAACAGTAGGCTGAATCATATTTTAGAGAAAATGCATTAGATTTTTCCGTAGGAAATCAGATGAACCTCTGACATATTTTATGCATGCAATGTCAATGCAGTGATAACTGATACAAAAAGTATATCTGTATGCAGGTTAAGACGATAAACGATCGATAGATTAAAAAAAATTACGTTTGTTAAATAAATTTCCAGTACGGTTTAACGTATATAAGAGAAATCAAATCAATTATCACGGCTATTAATTTGCGGGCGAGAGAAAATAGCTATGCTAGCGATTCTTTTTCGGAAAGCGTTAATCCATAGTGCTATTCTTGAATAGAGAAATCTATTCTTTTTGCCTGTCTCTCCCACTTTGCTGCGCTTGAGCTCAAAACGTATTTCTCTAACTTAAGAAGCTTCCAGCTTTCAAAGACGATATTTTTTTTTAATACCAAACATCTAAACATTTAAAACTATGAACTCTTTACAAACATTGCCGGAAGAATGCTTACTTTTTTTATTTTGCAATACATATATGCATGCGTTTGTCTCTTAGTTGCATTGGTGTCGTATTTATTTTGGGAAGAAGTTCATTTCTAAAATAAATATTGTTAACATTTAATAAAACTAATGCGCTTAACATATCTGCCACGCGCTTGTAAATATCACATATACATGAATACAAGAAATTTTGTTTATGCAATAAACACTTTAAGCGTTAATAATAATTTCATTTGCCGCCGCGAAGAGGTTAAATTAGCATTCGGAAATATGAGACTTTGACGTTAATTGGTATTAATGTAAATTGAATTTTAATTGTTTTAATTCGGTTTTCACCTATAAATCATTACGAATTATACGACTTTATTTGTAGTAACTACAAATAATTTTCAAAATAAGTACTAATTATTATATTATATCGCATATCAATGCAATAATATAAGTTAAGCATTTTACGCAGATCTGCTAGCAAGTAATAAGTAAAATAATAAAAAAAAGTTAAATAACATGACATAAAAAGTTATAGTTTTTTAAATTTCACAACAACGCGATGTCACAATCGTGAAATCATATACGCTACACGTCACAACAAATCTTTGGCAATATTCAACTTTTTCGGTTCAAAAATAAAAATATAAAAAAACAATCAAATTTAAAATATTATCAACCATTTCGACTGTACAGAATAAACTTTATTTTTCTTATTTTTAGAATATTACAGAAACACGTAAAATATTACAGAATTCCAAATCAACATCCGAGTTTATCGAGTCTCAGCATAGAGCCAGCCGTTATCCACTTAGTCTAATATTATATTAATACGTCAACCTTGTACACGATATTTCCCAGAACTCTCCGCTGTCGAAGCAAAAATAAATAAAAACTAAAAGTGTCATTTAAATTGTTTCGGCTAAACATTTCCAATTTTATTTATGCAAAAATTGTTTATGAGTCATTCGAGAGCTCTGAACCCTGCCAAATTCTCGCGAAGCTTTACTACGTTTCCACGTAACCGCTATAATTGGATTCTTATCGTTTGATCCACATTTTTAGTAAATGAAAATGTGAAGTAAGTCTATTACCTCACCATAATTATCTTCACGTAATAATTACAGAAAGTAGGATATCCTTTCCAATCGTGCATTACTTTAAAATAATGAAACTCAATAGTCCAGTTATATATCAAAAGTAGAAATATATTAAATAAGTATTAAATATTAGGGCATTTTCAGAATAAAATTAGTGACTATGGCTTTTATTAATGCTTGGAAAAGCTTTTGTCTTTCCAAATGAAAACCTCAGCTTCTCTTCATTCCATTCTCAAAAATCATCCCTCCACCTGGTAAACCTCCTATACTCGTTAATTCTCTTTCCGTTTAAATAATCGCCTCGGTTTTTCCGTTTTCTTCTCTGCGCAGCAATACCGTTAGTTTCGTGAGAAAGAGAGGAAGAAAAAAGCCGCCACCATGGACGCGATCAAGAAGAAGATGCAAGCGATGAAGCTTGAGAAGGACAATGCGCAGGACAAAGCCGATGTCTGCGAGGGGCAGTCCAAAGAGGCCAATATGCGCGCGGACAAGGTCAACGAGGAGGTCCAAGACCTGACGAAGAAGCTGTCCCAGGTCGAGAACGACCTCGTAACCAACAAGTCCAATCTCGAGCAGGCCAACAAGGACCTCGAGGATCGCGAAAAGTCCCTTACCAACGTAAGCAATATAACATGTCTATTATTCCTCTTGGGTAAAAAATAGAAAATTCTTGTGTGAAATGATTGAGGAGATGAATTTGAAAAACTTGTTCAACTAGATGAACTAAAGAAGAGCTTGGATAAATTATAAGTTTTATAAAAATTCAATTACAAAAACGTAAATAATAACGCCAGGTTACGCGTCTGACCATATTCAATCCTTTTCTACTTAGATGTGCAGTTTTCTCTTTGATTTATTGAACCTATTCGATAGGGTTATTTATGTCATAGTATTTTCTACCGTTTAAATTGCAATTATAAGCAATGTTCTGATAAATATATTGCCCATAGATTGATTTAGAAATAATAGATTAAAATCTAAAATCGAATGAAATAATAGAGCATGAAACGAGTATAGTAATAAAATCGTTGTAAAAAGATTGGAAATGATTTATGATTTATGGATTTCCTAGAATCGATCAATTCTTACTAATTTACGCATTTGACCAACAAAACACAGGCTGAGTCCGAGGTGGCCGCTTTGAACAGGAAAGTCCAGCTGATCGAGGAGGACTTGGAACGCTCGGAGGAGCGCCTCAACACCGCCACTGCCAAACTCGCCGAAGCCTCCCAAGCTGCCGACGAATCTAGCCGGTAAGCATCTCTATAACGTAATATACAGGACCCGATGAAAACAAGGTTTTCTTAAGATTTTCAAAACGAGACTTTTTCAATTGACAGTTCAAATCTACCTAGATTACTTATTCTTCTTCACTCATTAATGTTTAAATGGACACAGTCTCTTTCAGTTTTTACGATAAGTACCAATGCTGATTTTCGTAAAAAGTTGATAATGGCCCTTCAATTATCTTTAAAATATGAAACGTTGCATTTGGACTTTTTCCCGGGACTTTTTTATATATATATATATATACAATTAAAGTGTTGAAAATTGAGAAGATATCATCAATTGTTTAAATCCCTGTTAACTATTAGTTCAAACATATATATTATCGAAAGCTTTCAAACTCACAATACCACACATTATCGGAAGTAATAAAACTGATACATTATTTCTGGACGCTTGACGCCAATGTTATTTCATCCACGTTTTAGTATGTGCAAAGTGTTGGAGAACCGCGCCCAGCAGGACGAGGAAAGAATGGACCAGCTGACGAATCAGCTTAAGGAGGCTCGTCTCCTGGCTGAGGACGCAGACGGCAAATCCGACGAGGTATCCCGCAAGCTGGCGTTCGTTGAAGACGAGCTTGAGGTCGCTGAGGACCGTGTCAAGTCTGGAGAAGCGTAAGTACACCCATTCCTAAAATCCATATCTACGTAAAAAGCAGAGTTGATAATAATTGACAAAATCTCGTTTCTTTAGCAAAATCATGGAGCTTGAAGAGGAGCTCAAGGTTGTTGGTAACAGCTTGAAATCTTTGGAAGTATCCGAAGAGAAGGTGAGAAATCCTCTCAACATCATATGTAGTCTTTAGGACATTAATTTCGATTGACATTTATATCTGTCAAATATACAAAACATAAACTAAAACACCACAGGTTTTGACCAACAAACACCAGTTACTTTGAAACTTATGCGAATAGTTGTTAAATAATTTAAAAAATATATATTCTACATTGCTCCACTTTCTAACGTAAAATTAAGATTTGACTTTTGTTCAGAAGGCACATTCATTTATGTGTAATACATGTTTACAGGCCAATCAACGAGTCGAAGAATTCAAACGACAGCTGAAGACCCTGACAGTCAAACTAAAGGAAGCCGAGGCTCGTGCCGAATTCGCCGAGAAGACCGTCAAGAAGCTCCAGAAGGAAGTCGACAGGCTCGAAGGTCAGCTTTTCAAATCCATCACAATTGACGCATTAATGTTTTATCACCTTTTTTTCTAGGATTTTTGAAAGTACATGTCCCACCCCACCCCCCTCCTCTCCCCCTGAAGTTTACATAAATGATTCTAAAATTACCAACGCTAAATTCTCCAGTGCCTCGAATTTTCGAATTTTGAGTTTTAACACGTTATAAATGGTAATTAAAATTTATATAAAGTCCATTGATTAAAAAGCTTTGGGAAATAAGTATAGCTTTATGCTTATTCTAGAACTGTCGCATCAAAATTTAGATTAAAAGATCAATTATTATAATTCAAATTCATAAATTATGGTTATAATATTTTTACTGCAGCTTCTTTTACACACTTATGGGATATTCGAAAATTCTAAACAATAAAATTAAAGAATTTTGTATTCCATAAACTTTGAATAGAATGAATACAAGTGATCTGCCCCTTATTTAACCACTAGAAGTAAAAAACCGACTTCTTTTTACCAAAGTTGGAATATTTAGAGGTTTCTTTTTCACTTACTAACTAATAAATCCTAATTTGGTTTTTGCTAGACCATCGTAGATTTTTTTTTTAATAAACTTGTCAGCAACGTAGCCAGCAGTGAGTGAAAATTTTTTCTTTTTTTCATTCCGACGCCGTAAGAAATGTTAGAATTTGACGGCGTCGCGATTATTTAGTTAGCTTTCTCAGTAATCCGCTGGACAAAAAGATACCGATTTCTCGTTACAGACGACTTGTTCTGCCAGAAGGAGAAGCACAAAGCAATTTGCGACGACTTGGACTCGACATTCGCCGAGCTTACGGGCTATTAGATGAAATTTAAAAACAAAAAAAAAACTTAAAATTATTAAAGCAAAATTTTGTTTCAAAACGTCCAATACCTTGATGGCCACCTTTACGTTATGTGTATACTCAACGCTCCCCTGTGTAAATGCCAATAACAATACCACTAGGTCGTCTCTTTCTTTTCATTCGTGTTTCATTCCTTTTCTACTTAACACTATTTTTTATCCAATCATTTCCAGTATAGAGACCACAAATTAGCTGAAATAAGAGATATTTTTATAATATATATATTTTTTCGGTCAAAGTGTTTGCAATGCATGTTTAAATAATTAGAAACTAGTTTTTTTTTAAATAAAAACTAATGTTCTTAAAAAAAATTAGTTTCTTCTTTGTAATTGCAATTAAACTAAAATCTTAATTTCCATAGTTTTTGTAGCGATTGTAGTTAATTTATGCATAGATACAGTAATTGTATACGAATGAACTGGATACATTAAATAATATCTCAGTTTTAAGATATTGAATTAAATCAATAACAAATGTTTTTTTTTTTCAATTTAAAAAAATATCTGTAATAATTTAATTATTTTTTTAGCAATGAACAATGCCTAATTAAAAAAAAAATTTATTACCCAATTTACACAAATATATTATTTATATTTGTCATTAAAAATCAATTGCAACATAAAGTATTTTATCTAATTTTGGTCAGTATCGCTCATAGTGTCGTAATTGCCTCAAAAACTTACCACACTTTTCTTTCCTTCACCATAAAAATGAAAATTTAAAGGTTAAGAAAACGATAAGTGAAATATACATAAGCAAGACTGTAATATAAAAAAAAGTAATACACGCACGAATTCGTAGCTTCACAGCGATGACCGAGCATTGAGCCAAAAAACTTTCGAGCGCTCGCAGGTATTTCGGCTTTACATTCTTCTTCTCTCTGTCTCACACACACTTTTCTCCTCTTCTTTGCCTCTCTCCCCTCTCTCTCTCTCTCCCTCTCTCTATTTATCTCTCTCTCTCTGTTCTCCAGAAGCTTTTTTTAAGTTGTCCCCGTTGTGGTGTAAGATCAAAAGCACGAGACTGGTGGATATGTGAGAGGATATAT